>JANVCL010000214.1:45282909-45305629 GCA_026546855.1 Erythroxylum incrassatum | reverse complement strand
GATGCTTGCTGGAGTCTTGAACAAGAGTACATTGTGCTGCAGAAGCACATTTTTATCTGATCATCCTCATTTCCTCTTTGTCAATAGTGCATCATTGAATTTGACATCCTATTTACGAATATATTGAATATTGTTGTTAATATTTATTTATTTTTAGTTCATTATATAATAATAAATATTGGTGTATTTTTTATTTTAATAAAATATTTTATTTTTATTTATTCTTATAAAATTTTTATCTTATTTATTATATTCCGGTTTGATAACGGTTCACTACCGATTGAACCTCTAAACCTTAAACCTTTCCTTTGACCGATTCGATGACCAGTCCAATTTTTAAAACATTGATACAAACACTGAATTGAACTGCGTGCGGCCCGACAGCCGACTTTAGGACAAACTATGGCTTCTCAACATTATCCATTCACGTAATGGGTACGGACATAAAGACATCATACTAAGAAACCAGAAGTCCATCTGCAAGCTAGAATTAGGTTCGGTTGAATTCAACAAATAAATGTTTTGGTTGGATTCGGCCCTGACCCTGAACCAGAAATTCAAAAAGAAGGTCACATTCATCGTCCAAAACTGTAAACGTGATAATGAAAACCGAGTCATGTTTCTGTTTCTTGTTATCATCAAATTGATAAAGAACAGAAACCACATTTTGATCTTAGCCAAAGAGAGCGGGCCAAAAAAGTTCTTCTGTCAACTGAGCTTACCCGAAAATGCAATAGGAGTTTCGTCCTTTCCAGTGCGATAACATGCCATTTCTGGGAGGTGGCTAAATTGCGTCCCTGTCTTTGGGGGACATGGAACAAAATAAGGATTATACGAGGATGAGCAGTCGGGTCTACACGTGTCAACCTACAACATATATGTATGCTATGCACTAAATCTTGGCCTTGTGTGGTGATACAGAGTTATTTCAATGGGTAACTTTTTAGACTCAAGGCTTGACCTCAATCAAGTACTTGTAGTTCATTAGGATATCTGATCAATTTCTCTTCGATACAACTGCAAAATTAAATATATTTAACTACTTTTTATAACTAAATTTTAAAAATTGTAATATTTAAAAAGAAAAAAGGAGTTTAAGAGCAACCTTATTTATTTGTGATATTTTAGTTTGTATGCCCAGACTTGTGGAATTTGATTTATCTTTTCTGTTGGGTTCAGGAATTTTCAGGGCTTGCTGTGCGCTAATTCCCGTTAAAGGCCCAAAGTATAGTGGTCCTAGACTTGGATTTCTGTTCAACCCAGGTAGAATGCTGTAAAAGTAAAACAGGTCGGATATAGATCAGAAGTTTTTATTCAGGTCCACTCATGAAAAGATTGATGTGTTCGATCCGATTCTCGAGGCTCCGGCAGCTAACTTGGAAAGCAAACTAGCGGGAATGGCAACCAGTTGGGTTGGGTCTACGTTGCTCGTGGTCTGATGGAGCCCTGGCCTGAATAAAGATAAAAGTCCTACCAAAAGATTTTTCATCAACTTTTTGATTAACTATTTTTAAATTTATAATTTATTTATAGTATTATAATAATTGTTGTCAGGTCACAATATTAGCTATTGCAAATAGTATTAGAATTAGAACAATCTGACAACAAGGAGTGGCTTAAATACTGTAAACTCTTCACTTAAAGTTTTTCTTTACCGGAGGTCTTAAGTTTGAATCATGCAAAAGAAGAAAAAATAAGAATTTTTTTATGTTGAAGATCTTCTAGCTTTCTTAGCAAAGTTTTTTAACCGGATTAATTTCGGACGTCTCGTTTCTAATGACAGTGAGAGAGTTGAAGTTATTGAGAAATTTGAAAGTTGCTGAGAACCTGATATTAAGCAAGACTAGTGATTAATCAACAGTTGACTAATTAATTATGCAGTAACTCTTTGTGTGTAAAAATGTACAAGTTATATAAGAACTTAGATAAATTTTAGAGTTCCAGATTTATCTCCTGTAAAATGCTTAGAGTGGAATCTTAGATATTTAAGATTAGTCGGACTAAATTAGCATAGCTAATGTAATAATAATAAAAAAAGAATTAGAACAAAGTACCACGTTGGACTGAAACCGAAAACAGGAAGTGACATCAGCGACAGAACTGATGGGCGGTTTTTGACAGACTTCTGAGCAGAAAATAATATTATAGGCAAGGCCTAGAATAATGAACCAAGCATCTACTGTTATTCTTCTTCTCCAAGCTTTCACTGTCCTTAATGATCACTTGCGTTCAAGTTTTAATGGAAATATATCTTATGCAGTGTAACTTTCTGAGGTTAACACGTAAAAACATACAAGTTGAGGTTGTTGCCTGGAGCTAAGAGACTTGGCTAAACTCTTTCGTCTGTCACTCCTGAGAGAGAACACTTTCATGTTCTTTGAGCTGGGAAATCTTAAACCATTAATCATGAACTTCTTCTGCGTCTTTTCTACAGAACAGTTCTTTCTGATCTGAAACAACGTGTAAGCGTGAGTATGAAGAAACAGGACAGGAAATTTTCCTGCTTTGATTAACTTTAGCTTATATCAGAACAGAGTACGTTGTAACTGTTTTAAGAGGCAAAGAACAACCCTTTTTGGCATGCGATGGTCTGCAGACACAAAAGGAAAGAAACATGCTTTTCCTTTTTATGAATATTTCAGTTAGCCCATGTTGCTTTCATCTCCCACTGAACTAAAGCTACTGCTAATTGTTACGTTCAGCTAAATTTTCGGTCTTTGATGGATTACCTTACCCCGCAAAAAACCGAGGGGTACCTTAGTTAAGACGTATGAGAATAAGTTAAGACGTATGAGAATAAATTAATGAGAATGGAATGAATAATAATAGTTAGTTAGTTATTATGATTGATTGAACAATTTTTTTGTACCCAAATTTTAAATAATGGTCCATATCTTCCAAGTGCGGAATGAATAAGTTTGATTCCTATCAATATTAATATTTTTTAAAATTTTTAATTAAATATAATTAAAATATAATTAATTAATTAATTAACTAATCAATCAAGATAAAATCTAATTAATTAATTAAAATATAATTAATTAGTTAATTACAATGTAACTAATTAAAATAATATTCATTAATTAGTTAATTATAATGTAATTAATTAAAATAATATTCATTAATTACTTAAAATATAACATTATTTGTATGATCAGATAAATGTAAATTGTATTAAACTATATTACTTGATTTTACTATAGTAATGAAATGGTGGATATTATGATTGTATCAATAAATTGTACAATATTTTAGATGATTAAACTATATTTTGAGGATATTATGTAACTAATTATATATTGATGCAAGAAAATATTAGAATATTTTTTTCTTTAAGAGCTATTAAAAAAATCGCAATATATTTGATTTTAAACATTTTGTCATTATAATTAAGGTACATAAATTAAAAATAATCATTTAAAATATATTTAAAATTTGATACAAAATAAAATTTTAACAAATTTTTATTTTTAAATATTTTTAACAAACTAACCAGTATCAATAGTAATGGTAATCATTTCATCATCTTAACCAACTATCATAATTATAATGAATATATCTATCGTCATTTTTTATTATATTTATTCTCAATTTTTATTCTGAACCAAGCGGTCTGTTTGAAACAAACAAACAAAACAGGTTGATGAAGAATGGAACATATCAAAGCGGTCGAAGCGGAGAGTACCACTGTCAATATATGTCAGATGTAGAATCAGCCGATTTGTATTGTGCTTTTCAGGTATGTTGATGCTCACTCGTACTCGTGGAAATAACTCACTCAAGGGTTTGTGGGTTCATATATGGACAAATCTGTCAATAGCATTTATACTCTATCATTTTGAGTACTGTTAAGTATTTAATGCAGTTTGCAATATAAATTTGCCAATTAGGCTGAACCAGTGGAGAAGATTTGAATAGGTTAAAATAATAGTATTTTAAATTTATTTCTTAAAATAACATGGTTTTAATTTTTAAATTTCAGTTTATTCAAACCCGATCGAACTCAAAACTGATTTGTTTTTGTTTTTCAGACCAAGCGGGACTTAATTGACAAAACCTACAAACACCAAAATAAGACTTAAAACTGGTTCAGTAGAAACCAAGTTATGGATACACAAGATGACAGGTTGATAATGCTTTCCAACGCTTAGTTGTTGTTTTGGTGTCAAGCAACCTTTAACCCAGATACCATAAACTCTGGATCATGTTTAGTATCTTGAAGACAAATAAGTCATAGGAAATTCCCTCTGACGAATATGATTATCTTTTTACGAGTGGTCCATGTTCGAGTGCGACTGAGCTCTGTAAGTACCACGCGGTGCGGTGGGGGTAGCTCATGATCCACTGCAAAAACATTCCAAAAGAAAAGTATCCAAATCATGCCTCCCAATACACCTGCCAAAGCTGTGAATCTCAGTCTTTCCTCTGCTTTTTGCTGTTTTGTTATTCACACCCCCAGTAAATGAATACAACAGAAACCATGAACAGAAGCAGACTGCTAAGAAACCACTTTGAAAACCTTAATGTTATATATATTTCTTTTTTCGACTTTAAGGACATGAACATCCACAAGCTTTACTTTAATACAAAAAAGTGAGCATTACATATGATAGTTTCGACCCTTGAAAAAATGCTTCTAAACTAGCAAAGAATCATCAATAAGTTAGTCTTTTTCACTTTCCTTGGCAATTCCTGTTAGTTCTTCATCCTGGAAAACAAGAAAAGCTGGTTCACTACATTGCTAGGCAAATTGAGAAGGAAAATAATATGTAACGAACAAGAATGTAGTTACCTATCTTAATGCAGAACTGTAAATCCCTGTACGGAACTGATAACGTAAAGGTGGCCTACCGAAACTTTTATAAGTTATTAGCTAACAAGTCATGATGATCATAGTTGGAATGTGTTGATGTCGTGTGATGTTAATTAGCTGCCAAAATCACAAAAATTTACACCTGAAAGGAAAAGAAGGCAGAGAGGTAAGCTAATGTAAAGAAACAAAACATCTACAGCAAATCCAAAAAAGTAAAAGAAAGGAAACCAAACCTTTTTTTGGTTAGTGGGCAATGGAAAGTCTCCATCACCCTTAAAAGGGAAAAAAATTCTTCAAAGTGATTCCCGCCTGCAACAGGGGACCAAGTTCAACGTAAGCAGAAGAACCGAAACATTTTCTTGACCGAAACATTTTCTCAAGAAAACTCTCCAAAGTTATGAGATAAATCGCCTCAACAATATGCAAAAAAAGTGTATATTCTGTTTCCCAGTTGAACTTTCGTGCAGATTCACCCAATCCATGTGCTAAAAGGGAAAAGATTTGCTTCACATTAAGGAAACCATTCACACTTTTGACAGGAAATGTATAGGAAGTATGCCTTAGCATACCAAATTCTGAGCAACTTGGAAGGTGAATTCATATTGCATAAACAATTGATGCAGCTAGACAATGTGAATTAGTGAGGTAAAGCAGGCAGAGCCATCCACCTATACAAGCACACTTAATGTATATACATAGAGCGACAGAGCATACCTAACTATCCGTCATACCATTTGTCTCCTAAAAGAAGTTCAGCTCAGTGTACCCGTGTGCATATGGCAAAAGCTCCTCAACCTCAATCCTGGAACGAGAAGAACTCATGCTCCTCTTTAATCGTCCTTGGCAAGACTCAACCTCTGCCCAAAATATACCATACACCGGCCTATGATCTGAGAATCTTGATTCTCCACGGACATAAGATATTTGATGCAGACCTTCTCCATACCACAGAATTCTATCACACCTTCACAAAAGAAGAACTGGTAAATCAGCATTTCAAGTTCTTAGCAATTTCTCATTTTAGCTCCATTAAGTAAAAATTTATAACTGTCTCAGTTTGTTTTTAGTTAAAAAAAATGTTATTACCAAGCTGGTGTTCGACGTTTCTCCTTTGGGTGCATATCATCGCCTGCATATCTGTCTGAATTGGTTGAATATTTGTATGTAGGTGGGAAATAAATTTTCCCTTCTTTCCATCCAACAAAAACACGACCTCGTCTCTGCTCTATGCGTAACTGCAAGAGAACCATTACCGAATCAGATGAAAACTTTACTTTTAAGAAACAATAGCAGTCAGTGATCTTCAAAATCAAAAATTAAATTGACAGATGTGCTGAAGCAAAGGATAAGTAAACATGCCTGATCTTTCTCTAACAATGCTCTCCAGCTTTGCATCTCAACAAGAGCCTTAGCAGTTCGATATGAGAGAGCAATACGATAGTTCAAATCACCAAGCCATATAACTCGGCTACATCAAACATGTGGGGTTATGATATTAGACAGGGAAAAAAGTAGAGAATACTAAAAGTATTTAGGATGTGAGCCATACAACATTTGCCATTTCATGTTGTCTTAGAAACAAAAGGCTAAATCATTGCTAATGCTTTTTCCAAATCCATGGCTCCAACGTGAACACAAAAAATTTATTTCACAGTTTCATTTAAATCCCACAAACTTCATATTCCTATATTTACTGATTCAAACTGGTGAGAGTTCAGTTTATTGGCAGCAAGGTTCTTACTCATGCTCAAGGATTGTCTCCGGGGACTTCTCATCACCCGCATTTTGCACACGTGGAAACCTTGTCTTTTTAAGAATTTCCAACACATCTGCATTCCGTCTCAGCTCATCACCCTCCCTCTGTCCAGAGGTTAAATGAGTACAAATGAAGCAAAAGCTTGTTTGATGTAAGGACATGCTGATTGAAATGGATCCCTGCCATATGAAATAGAACAACATTTATCCTTTTAGTTAATTGCTCTCAGTTCTAACAATCATAAAATTTCAAGTGAAGGCAACTAAACAACCGTGACTAGATTCGTCAATACCTTATTTCCAAGATAGCCCATTAGTCCTCTGCCTACACAAGAAACTTTCAAGTTTCTAACAGAATCTATCAACTCACTCCTAACCCATACAGTTAGGAATATGCCAACCATTTGCTTACGTGCAACCAAACAGTATCTTGAATGACCTGGCCTCATATATGCATCTTCCATAGATTTGGATACCCCACAGGAACCACCATAAGACATTGGTGAGTGTAATACAGTACTTGGTGATTCTACAGGTCCATTATCATCATCAGATGAACCCCATCTGGAGTAATCACTAGGTCTTGAGTAGTCACTAGGCCTTGAGTAATCACTCGGCCTTGAGTAATCACTGGGTCTCTGACCCCATCTATAACTAGGATCATAGTCACTTGACCTGTGACCAAAAATCACCCGATCACAAACACTAAATCGACGATCAAGTCGTGGTTGCGAAGTTGATGGGTCGCTGTCCATTCTCCAGCTGTGAGTTGTCTGAAATGATCTGCGTTGAAACAAAGATGAGTTTTTTCGCCGAGAAGACCCCTCAAAATCAGCATTTATCTCTGCTATTGGCTCGGGGATAGGAGAAGGTGTGTAGCACCCACTGATGCCACTGGTTCCAGGAAGAGTGTTTAGAGTCTTCCTTATGAGAGCCAACCATTTTTTGGCAGGGCCATTGTCTTCTGCACCAAGAATATTGCCAGCATTCAAAGGAACTATTTCTTGAAATCTGAGATCACAATAAAGTAAATAGAAACACTTCAATCATTACTTGGCAAGTAAAACATTGGACAGCATAAGGATTGACACTAATACAATTCTGAATCATACCCAAGAACGTAGATGTCTGCAGGAGACGAGGAGTGAAGCCAGTCTTCAAGGTTCATATTACTTGGTGGTGATCTTCCACCTACATTCCATGTACCTACAAAAATGCTGCCCCATATCCATTACACATTAGCAATCAGTAGAATACCTTCAAAACCCTTAAAATAAAACAGAGAAACAATAGGCCAATAGCAGTAACAAAATCCAAGCTTACCTGTGGCTCTGCACATCAATGATTCGCGGATGGTCGAGATTCATTCTACCCCGTCTAATTTGCTCCGGATTCTTGTTAAATTTCTCTGCATCATATAATCGAGGAAATTAAGAACGATGCAAGGGAAGGAGACCAAATTTAGAGAGATTACAACAAGAACACAACGGATAAAAGAATTTGCACCTGTTTTGCTCTTTTTGATTGTACATGGCTCTCTCTCTGAGAAGCTAGTCCTGTACTCCACTTCTGCCCCTGAACATATATTTATCACAATCAGAACTAGAAGTGGAAAGCAGGAGAGAAACGTAACTAACATCCAAATGGACAGAGATTGTTCACAGCAAATCAGAAGAGAAGAATCATGTGGGAAGAAAAATAGAGATTTGAGACAGTCTTAAAGTTTTCTCTGATTGGATTTCTAGGGAACAAATGCCTCCAGTTAACTCAAGCCAGTTCTATTACTTGGTGGGGGTGTAGAGCGAATTGAGAACCAAAATGTCATTAGCAACCATACCAGAAAGCATATTCCATTCCTTTTTCTGAGTCTTCTCAGCGGTTAATTAGAGGAAGAGAAATTGAGCTATATTGTTCACAGTAGGAAGAAGGTTTTGAGTCTCGGATTTCTATTGAAAATCCCAAGTTTGATTTGAATCACATCTTCATGCAGAAGCCGATAAAATAAAATAAATGCCAACCTCCATAAACATTATCAGCTTGAAGGTCATCACTTTTGCCCTTGATATTGAACCACTTTCTGACTATTTTCTTGGGCCATGAAAGCTTCAGCAAGAAAAGAACAAAAACCAATTAACGACAATCAGAAAACTGTGTCGACGGCTCGTTAAAGTGTAAAAGAAACAAATCCCGCTGGTTTACATGAAAATAAAGTTAAAACCTTGCTTTTTTTGGAATTCCCATCTCTCATTTTCACTAATCCTTCATACAACTCTTGCACTTCTGCTTCTTCTTACTAATCTCTGAGCGTTACTTTATATCAGAAAGAGCTCACAAACCCGAGAAACAGAACCTCATAGCCGACATTTCGACGTCCAAATCAACCGTTGATCAATGAAAAACAAGAACAAGCTAACAAGCTCCGAACTTTGGTCTCAGAAGACTTGAACCAAACAGGGGTGTAACCAAATGGGACTCGTCCTCTTCGAATGAGAAGTTGAGAAGCTAGCAAAGGAGCAAGAAACAGATGGGTTGTCTCCTCGATTTCCTCTTCTAGCAGTAGTTATGTATATGAAGACAATGACACAGAATAAAGAAGCAGGATTAGTCCAAGAAAGACGAAAGCTTTAATGCGTGGAAGTGAGACAAGATTCTTGAAGTAGAAACAAGCCAATGCGGTAGACAAATATAGAGAGAAAGAGACAGACAGAGAAAGAGTAAAAGCAGACTTAAGGCAGAGAAGAAGAACAAGAACAAGAACACATATTAAGCTTCTCTCTCTATGTCTGTCCTTGAAACAAAGGAGGCCTCGTTCTTAGTGAACAGCAAAGTATCGAATTTGAACAGAATAAAGTGCAGAGAGAGAGAAAGCAGGACATGGAAGACTTGGTCTAAGGCCCCTCTTTTATTTTATTGTTTGCCACAAATCTCAAGGCAGGCAGGCAGGCAAACAACAAACATGATGGGAAAAACGGGCAGGTCGTTTCAATGTTGCTCTTCTCACAAAACGACAACATTCACCATTCATTCAGCCATTAAAGCCAGCCTTCCTCCCTTACTGGTCTTCCATCAAAGTGAAAAAGCAAATGTTAAAGAAGGAAAAAAAAGGATAGAGTGGAAGTATATTACCATGACCTGTTTTTCTTCTGTTGCTCTCTATCTCGTCTCTTTTTCTCTTTTCTTATGTTTTTTTGGGTGGTTTCTTTGATGTTTGTGTCATCTTCTTTTCTTGGCAAGTGAATGCTTTTACTTAGACAAAGGAATGTTGTTAAGTGTTTTCTGCCCAATGAACTTTCCTTTTTTGGGATTTATTTTACTCTCTCACAAAATCCCTTCTTAAAAGACATAAATCTCCTTTTCACTTTAAGAAGATAAAATTTTTACTTTTTAAAAAATTATTAAAATTTTATTCTAATTTTCAATTTTTTTAAAAAATCTCTTTCATAAAATTTAGTTAAAAAATAACAAATTACCATACGTAATATAAATATTAGACTTAAAAGTTACAAGTTGGAATGATAGAAACATCCTCTTTATAATCAATACAAAGGAATACTATGCACACAGTGACAACACTCCCTTAATCCTAACAATACGGAGAGTCTTGTACACTAAGGTACGTTTTATTTGTGTTTTTAATATAATAATTCAAATTAGCTTTTAAACCTAGCTTTAATTAATTAAATTGACTACTAAATTATTAATCTAAGTCAAATTTAATTACTTCAGTTCTAATTGAAGAGTTTGATTAAATAGTCATCTAAATAACATTTAGTTAATTCATGTATAATATTTATATTACCAGTGTTTTACCATTTTTTAAAGGAAATCTTAAAAAAAGCTTTTATAAAAAAAACTAAATTTAAAAAAGCAATAATTTTAAAATTAAGAAATTTGTATAAAGATTCTTTAATTATAAAGGAGTTTTACCATTCTCATGTTTTTAATTTCATAAATTACATATGTTATATACTAATGAGAGGTTGAGCCCTCCTTTGTGACCATAATACAAAGGGAAGGGTTGGTAGAAATCTTGTCTACAGTTTAAGTTGAATAGAATATGAATTTAATGATTGGATTTAATAAAAAATAATATGTAAAGGTCAATCACTTATAGTTTATGGTCACACAAAGTATCTATTCGTGAATCTAACTTGATGATGATGTGCTCCGCCGCTGATTCTTACTTCTTTTTGGCCGGCTTCTCCGTAATTAAATAAAGAAGACAACAATGGATTTACATTTAAGTTTGTCTAATTTTCCAAACTTTTGACTAACCAATAAGACTCACTTTTTATTTTTTTAATTTGGATAATTTTAAATTTTAAACCCTTTTAATGATAATAAATTTAAATATTACTCTTTTTTATATTGTTCATGATTATTTAGCAATAAGTTTAGGATTAAATTCATTAACCTTTGTTGGATAATCTCCAACGTTCCCACATTCCAAATGGAAAATGCTTTTTGGTGCGTTAGCCTAATCAAGTGTGGTTTTGATTGGAATTTGTTGGAAGTTTGGTCCCAAATAGAGATGATTAAGGTTTCCACGGAGGTGTCATCTTGTTGTTGCTAGGTAGATATATACACAACCAGTTGTCCCACGACATTGTGTCTGCTTTCACTTTATTCCTTGGAAAAGGAAAAAGGAAACTCACTTGCACCTTAAATGGAGGTGGATTGTTTTTTCAAGCTTACATCGGTGTTTATGTCCTTGTTCCGTTTAATACTCTAATACAAGGATAAGCTTGGACTGACTTTCTTATTTTTAACATCTATATATTAAAATATCACTTATTGTTTATTTATCACGTAAATTAATTTCATTTATCATATTTCATCCTTTTTTTAACCTTAAAAGACAATATTAAAATTATCAAATTATAATACCGTATTGTTTTAGAATTAACAAATATGGCAAAAAGATGTATATAATAATTAATTAATACTATATAGAGGTAAATAATAATTAAAAATTAATCCATATAATTTTAGTATAAATTGTATTTAAATCATTATTTTATTAAAATTCAAAAGAAATTCAAACTTATAACCTTAACTAAATTTAAGTAATACAAATGTCAATAAATAATCTCACATCCGATAAGTGTGGGTAAATTCGGTCAGTTATAATAGTGTTCATACCTCCCCTCTCAAGCTAGCTTTTAAGAGTAAGTTAGACCTTTCAACATAATATCAGAGCCCGTTTGTTTCAATAATTTGGGACAGTGTTCGGTTCTGTTCCCTTGCCTAATATACCTAATAGATGTCCAGTCTTACTTTAGGTTGAGGGGTGTGACAAGAATCTCATATCAAACAAATATGAGTGCATTCAGTTATTAGGTTCAAACCTCCCCTCTTAAGCTAACGTTTAGAGGTGAGTCAGGCGTTTCAACAATGAATAAAAATTTTATGCTTTTTAGCTATGTTAAGGATTAAAAAATATATACCCTCTTCCAACATTATAATTCTCAAAATTATATTAAAATAATTTCCAAAGATTTTCAAATTTTTATTTGGAATGTAGAAGCAATGGGGTTGAATGTTGAAATACAGAAAATAGAATCTCAACTAGGCAAGGAGCGTCATGAGTGGATTCCATTGGGTTCAAATCAAAGGTTATCTAATCAACACCTTATCAATTGCAAACATGAAAATGTAAGCGATTGTGTTTTTTTTTAATTCCTTTATTTTTTTTCTCGAGGAAATTAGAAATAAAAACTAAACGTGTTCGAATTTTGCTTATTCTCTCCCAGTCGTGGGTCTAACGAAATCATTTCAAGCAATAAGGTTTGAAAAGCCAACATTGAATAAACCAAAGAGAAGTTGTAAAAAGTGACGCCTTGTACATCAAAGAAAACTAAAGAACAATGGGCCATAGTTTGATAATTAGATATCTAAAGAAGGCAAAAAGAAGAAGTGGGGTTGGTCCCTACTACTGTGCAATGTTTCTCCCCTTTGACAGGCTTGTGTATCTTCTTTGGTATCTAATGGAAGCCATGGGTTCTGATTCAATCAGAACATGATTATAAGAAAAAGAAAGTGAAGTATAGATGCTTAATATCTTCTCTGCCTCATTGTATGAACTAGGGTTTTTCTAGAGATTCTCTACAAATACATTTCTTCCTAAAATTTCAACTCCATTCTAATAACTTGGTAAGTTTTAAGTGAAGTACAACGTTAGCTCTATGAAGTTAACATGAAGTTTTTTAATCTATAACTATATAATTAACAAATAATACTTTTAATCGTGAAGCTAAATGATATAGTTCGACCAAAAGTAATATTTATAAATTTTAATGCCTCTTTATTTATGATTAATCATATTTTTAAAGTTAAATTAAATTATAATTTTTCTTAATTCAACCTTAATTTTAATCCATTAAATTAAAAACTCCAAAAAATTTATTTTCGCCGAGAGCAACAATATATTTAAGAATATAAATACATGATTAGAGATTATTATCATTCTATTAGTTAAGAATAAAACTGCTTATTAATAGACTTTGCCTAGTATTACATATCAATAAAATTTGTATCGAGTTGTTGCTGTTATTGTATTAGTAACGAGAATCTATCTATCAATAATTGGTAGAATGTCTTTATAAAGAATAGAGTTGTTGCTGTTATTGTATTAGTAACGACAATCTATCTATCAATAATTGGTAGAATGTCTTTATAAAGAATAGAGTACATTCTTTATACTTTACCAACGATCAATATCTAAATCTTTTTCGTTCTATGTTCTTCATCTATGTTGTCGTACCATAGGTTAGGATCTATTATTAACTATAACTCAATTCAATTTTACTTGGGGATACTTAAAATTGATAACATATATAAGTAATTGATATATGGTCACGATTCTAAGATTATATTTAGTTTTATTCTAATAATTGAAATTCCCATGTGAAATTTGATACACCCGATTTCAACTAAATCTTAAAGTTAAAGATTCCAAACGCATCACTAAGAAAAGCATGGCATAATTCCCTCAAATGGGTATATCTCGGAACATATAAATTATGGATATTCTGACCGTTGGGATCGAAAGCTGTACATGAACCATGAATGATGATCACCATTTTTGCATGTCTTATTCGTATGAAGTTATATATGGACCACTTAGATTTCATACCTGCGGACTCAAAATTAGGTCACAAAAATAGGAGAATCTTTAGATCCCAAAATGCTATAATTCCTTTTGAATCTTTGATAGAGTATCATTTAGACATAGACACCAGCAATTTCAACGGAAGGCAGTGTTTGATGGGAATATGTCTCCTTTTTGTGAATCTAAAAAAGTACTCAAATTTATTAATTTCCCTAATTGTCTAAGATAAGGAATAATACGTCGTACATTAAATTCTCATATATTAAAAATTTAGATATATATATAAATATAAATTCCACAGGTTGTGGACAAAACGAGTCGACAATTACATGTGAGATGCGAGTAAAGACATATTTTGTATTTTATTTTTAATCATCAAACAAGACATGTTTTGATGGGTCAAAAACAAAAAGGAAGCTCACAAGATCTCTGCTTTTGTCTCTTTATGGCCTTGGTTTCCTAAACTATGTCTTGCTTTACGACTTATGAGGACGGTGAAATCCCTCTGAAGAGTTACGAGGCAGTCAAAAGCGATCCAAGGGAAGGGAAAGAATGGGAAGGAGCTAAGCTATTTCCATTTTGATTTTTCCCCTTTAAGGTCTGTTTTCTTCTTGCTTTTCCTCGACGGACTTTACTTCTTTACATTCTCTCTTTTAACGGTGCAATGCAAGTGAAATTTCTATATAAGGAGAAAAGAATATGAAAAGTTTATGTTTTCTGTGCGTTTTAAGGCTGAAGTATGAGTTGTTTTAGGTCTTCTTCTCTTTTTCCCACTAAGCATATTTTGAAACCCAACTTTGTTTCATGCTTCGTTTGTTATAGAACATAAGTTTAGAATGTATTAATCAACGTTTTAAGAGTTTTTACCAACATTATTTAGTAAATTGTGAGTATGGAAAGTTGGTAGAATGTATCATCTCGAAATAGCTTTTTGGTGATTGAACTTGTTCAAGGTGAGTAGTGACACCCCAAGCAACGAGACGTGCGTGCATGAAAGTCCTTTAGAATTTACGAGCCCACTCCATGATACATATGTCATATCATTTAAATTGAATTTGTCATTTGATTTTACATCGTTAATTAATTAAATAAATATTAAAAAAGCACAAATAATTTTATGAAAACTGCATTTTATATTTTCATATTTTTCTCACTAAAAAAGAAAAAGACCATATTTGTCCCCTAATAATTTAATGGCTAAAGGCTTGAAATAGGACCACCCTAGCCCCATATTAGAATGAATTAAATAGGATAACAATCCCATTTGGGAATCGAGAACCCTAGACCTTAGAGTGGTCAATCGACACATACCTATACCTATTCATGTCCTTTAAAACCAAAAAATATATAACTTTCTTGCTATTATGTATTTATTTTTTTGTGCTTGTGATATAAGAATTACTAAAATAAAGATTTGAATATGTGCATTATTTAAAAAGATAATAGTGAATCGAGTAGATTTGGAAGGTCACTTTTTCTTTAATTATCCTACCGAAGCATAGGGGTGATCATTATTCGAGTCAGCCTGATTATTTGGTTGGGCCTGAATTAATTCGGGTAAGCAAATGCTAAATTTTGGGTAATTCGGGCTGGCTCGGGTATTACCTGAATTATTTTCGAGCCGAGACAGGTAACTCCGAAAAAATTCAGACCAGCCCGATTACCCGAATTAGGTTTAAAAGAATTATGAAATAGAGTAATTAGGGTAATTCGGATAAATCGGATAAATCGGGCCGGGTAAGTTCGGGTAATTGAAAGCTCAAGTTCGGGCCGGGTAAGGCAAAAGAAATTCGGATAATTCAGACTGGACCGGAACAGTAAAAATTGAGCCCGAATTACCCGAATGCTCACCCCTACCGATGCAATATCTAATTCATAATTAAAAAACCTTTCCGTAAAAGAGAAAAGAAGTTCTATATTAAAAATTAATAAATACATAATTGAAAATAATGTATATTTTAATATTTTGAAATTTTTTTTGAATTCTGAGATATTGAATGGTGACATAAATGTTGGTAATAAATACAGATGTAGACGTTATGACATGATAAGAAGAGGCTAATGACTTTGGGAGGGCAATGGGGTCGACTCACTCGCCCCGTACCACTCACTTTGCCTTTGTGCAGTGTGTACTGTGTGGTGGTAGTGAAGTGTGGTGGCTCCATTTTTACATAAGACTTTCCAGGTGTTCAATTAAATCATCAAATCTCGTAATCTACAACAAAAAGTTTTATAGGCTGTTTTACTCTCAATTTTAAAAAATTATTTTAATGATATAATATGTCTATTAAAAATTACATATATATGTTTATTAGCCGTGTTAATAAAAACTAACGTTTTAATCTGAATTATTAAAATTTTAAAAAATGGATCACTGAATTAAAAATCTAAAAACTTAATATTGATTTAAAAAATTTTACAAAATTAAACACTTTTAAATTAGTTATGCTGTGAATTTCTACGGAGCAAGCTCACCGACGATGACGTTCCTTTCTACTCTAGGTCATCCGTGACCTCCACACTCCAGGTCTAGGTCCTCAAGTTGGCGTACAGTAACACGGTGTGTTAATGAGCTTCGTTTGTCTTTGTCATGTCACTCTCCAAAAACATGCGTATGCTATGAGACTTATCCAATGTTTTCTTCTTGTAAGAAATCAATCTGGACTTTATGCTTAAGGATGGCAACTGAACTCGACTTCGTTCAAATCATCAAGTTCATTTTTTAGGAATTGATCTGTTTCATGTTTATGTCTCATTTCATGTCATTTACTGGGCTGCTTTTTTTAGGCCTTCATTGAAAATATTTTATACGGGAAAAAGCCCATTAAAGTGGTTAACGTATTATTAGTTTTACCATAACTCTTCACTATGATGAGTTTAATTTGGTTATGTCTAATTAATTATTACCTTTAATTTTGTAATAATAAATCATAGGTAATCATTATGTCTAATTGTGTCTAATTAAAATTGGTTATGTCTAATTAATGATAGTTACTCAATTCCATAGATAGGCAATCATGGGGAGGTGGATGCTGGTGTTGTTTTAATATTGTTCTAACTTATCTCATCCACATATTTATGTAGGACTTATATAAATATAAGGATAAAATGACTTGGAACAGGATTGAACAGCAAAAGTGGAACAGGTGATCTGATCCCGCAACCATTATAAAGGTTTTTCTTTGTTGGTTGAGCTCTTAAGTCATATGTCAGTTGATGACTTACACGGCCATTTCAGAAGCTGCTTCAACTAGATGAAAATGATCCCAAGGAACACAAAGTAGTATAGAGATGAGCAAAGTTGTAGAGATGGGTTGATCACATTGGATTGCAGACAACTCGCATATACAAGGTTTCATTGCAGAGAATGAGAATATAAACCTAAGTCATCCATTCCAGATGGGAGGGAAGAGAAACAAATACACCGACAAGCAAGAACTATAGCTTGTTCTGTTCTTTTGCTACTAACATCAACTTCTCAACTTTTTGCTTTGTTTCTGCCATACCCTTCAATTCAAGCTTCTCAATCAATATCTTGTATGTGCTATCCCAAGGAACCATTCCCTTCAATATTAGTTCATCAAAGAAGGAGCAGGCCATCTCAAGTTTCCCACATATGCAAAGTTCACGGATCAAGAGAGCATATGTTCCAAGATCAATGTTCACATCATTGTTAAACATGTGACTCAACAGAAACTTCAGCATTTTCATTCTCTTCTTCCTGCAAAACAACTTCAACAAAGGCGCATAAGTTTCAACATTTGGCTTGCATGAATCATCCTCCATTCTTTTGAGCAATTTCAAAGCATTCTCTTCCTGTGAACGTGCACAAGCACAAGCAATCATGGTATTGTACGTCAGGCAGTCCTTAGAAACTCCTTGGTTTTCCATATCTTCGAAAACATCCCAAGCATCTTTAACCCTTCCACACCTGCATAGAATGAAGAGCAAAGAACTGTAAAACGAAGCATCAAACTCACAACCTTCTGTTTTCATCTTCTCATACAATTCCAAAGCTGCTTTTACATGCCTAGCTTTCCCTAAACCGTGCATAATGATTGTATATGTTATTGCATTAGGCTTGCAGCCTCTCTGTCTCATCTCCTCTAATATGGCGTCAACATTTCGAAAGTCTTTCTCCTTACTATAGGCTTCAATAAAACTAGTATAGGAAACAACGCAGGGACGAAACCCTTGTTTCTCCATTTCATCCATAGTCCTTCGAGCTTCAACAAATAGTCTTGCTTTGCAGTACCCATGAATCAAAATATTGTAGCTATCAGAATTCAAGGGTATGGAAGACTTGAACTCCGAAGCCACAAGGTGAGCGTGCTCAACGCTACGTTCCTTAACCAATGCATCCATTAGAAGATTCAAGGCCCCAATGTCCATCGTTACACCGAACATCTCCATACCTCTAAAAGCTTCAATGGCATCATCATAATTGCCAGCCTTGGCAAGCCGCCTCATAACCTTAGTCATTGTCACCAGTGAAACATGCCCTTCTATCGCAGCCATTTCCTTAACGAAATCCCACATGAGATTAAACTCCCTGTGCCTCCCCAATACATCAACCATCAAGTTATATAACTCAGGAGTATGCCGATAACCTATTTGATTTTTTGCCCAAATGAAAACGCCGTAACACACACTCAAGCTCCCACTAAACCTTCTCAAAAGTTGCGAAACCAAATCATTTGTTGGTTGAATACCACTGCCATTCAATGCCTGAACAACACTATCCTCTGATGGGTATTGGTTTTTGAGAACAGAACTCAGTTTACTGATATCACTAACATTCTCTTCTGATGGCGTGTCACTAACCAACTCTTCGTGGGTGCTAAGGTCATGACTCTCAACCCATTTGGCAAGACAAGGAATAACAAAATCATCACTATCTGGGCCCGCATTTTCTGGGTTTTGCTTGTCATAGAGCCAAGTTGGGAGGTCGGTTGACTCGGGCGAGCCGTGAGAATCAGGAATTTGGGTCAATTCATTACTGGTGCACAGGAATTTGGTTGGTGAGTGATTTAATTTTGCAGATTTTGAAGACAAGAACATCCGTAAAACCGTGTGAATTTGGTGTTTTCCCATCATAATTTTCTCGAGAGAGTATTTTCCTCCTCTTTGAGACGAAGAAAGTAGAGGAAATGCTACATGCTCGGTTGTTCAGTGCAGAGTTGAACGAGGTGGCCGTGGGGCTTCTCTCGAGTAAATTCATGTTCCAGATATATCAATTCTCGTAACGTATTGAGATGTTTTAAAAATTAAAATGGAGTACATTTTGAACGTAGCCATACAACAAAATACAATTTGATTCACATATTTAAAATTAAAATTTAATATTTTTAAAATATTCTCATGTTAAATGACCGCTTCATCATAATAGTTTAAATTATTGTGTAAGGCTAACTTAATTGGTTTTATATATTCACTAACATACCTCTTCAAGTGAAAGTTCTTTGGACTTGAAACTTGTACAAATTCACTCTATTTTGTGTTAAATAATAGGTAAGTGGTAGGATTTAAACTCACGATTATTTGATCACAAAGACTTTAATATTATGTTAAATGACCGTTTCATCACAATAACTTAAACTATTACGTGAAACCAACTTAATTAGTTTATATTTTCGCGACATTCCCAATTTAATTTTTTTTAATGTTAGGAGGATTTTACGACTGAAATTGTTGTTTCGGGACTTGCAACGACGAGTGCAAGACAAGACGATCATGTTGCATTTATTCACACGGAATAAGATTACAAGGACCGTGATCAAAGAAAGGTCAAACTCTCATTCTCAGAATTTGATTCTTCATTTTAAGGATTAAGAGCTAGAGAGGTAAAGATTTTGACAGGACTCTGCTTATAGCTTTGATAGTCATTGGAGTAGTCCTGCAACATCCACCGAACACACATGCTCCTGCCTCCTGCCACTTTCCAATGTATGATACGAAATCTTCATCCACTACTCCACTTGATTTCTGCAGATGCAACACAGTAAATTATGGCCAATAATGGTTTGAGATTATATCAGTCTTTTATAACTATTGCAAGTAATGTTTTTCTGTATTTATTATTACTATTTCTTATAGAGGATACTCTTACCACCCATTGCTTCGTTTCAGCATTATAGGTCTCTCCACTGTTTGGATATACAACTACAGGTTTATCTGTTACCTGTTAAATAACTCGGTAAGCAAAAACTACAACTAAAAAGCATGGAACACATGATTAAAAAGTGTTAGGAAGCTTACTTTTCGAATGGAGAGGATAAGTCCATGAACATGTCTAGGTGCGGTACAGTTGATGCCAACGGCAACAACTTGCTTGCAAGAATCTGCAATGGAGGCGCACTCCATCACAGATTCACCACTAACAACATTATCGGCATCCTTACAGCTGAAGGAAATCCATGCCGGAACACTTATGTCTTCTTCCTCAAGGAGCTCAGCATATGCCTAACAAAACGTTTGCAAGAACAAGTTACAGCAGAGCAGGAATATCCCTCGAACGGCTTAAAACGAACTAAAAGACGGCCTCTTTTATGCATACCCCAACGCTGAAGTCATGTTTAGTGGCATATCAAGTGTTCCTTTTATCAACATTTGTTTCGTCTCTATAATTCTATCGACCAGTCAAAAATTTTGCAGAAAAATTTAGAATGCGAGTTGACTCCAAATATGTACAGGTTTTGTGAGCATCTATGAGTGATTTTACTAGCGAATGAAGTGTAGGTTTGCACCTTGGCTTCAAGCTTGTTTGGAGTAGTTTCAAATGCAATTAAGTCAGCGCCAGAAGTGGCCAGAATCTGTAACCTTCTCCGGTGAAAATCCTTCAGTGTTGCCAAAGAAACTCCCTCTCCATAGTTCCCACTAAAATAAAGCAACAACAAGTAGCTATGAAAATACTCAAATCAACTCTTCAAATCAGTTGGTATTAACATATTTAACATGTTTTTGTAAGTGAAACCTATACATTGTATGTATTCTGGTAAATCACTTACGTATATTCGGACCCATCAGCCAAATAAGCACCATAGCTGCCAATTGAAGCAGCAACCAGAACGGGACGTCTTGAGACACTGCCATTTTCGGTATAATCCCACGAAGCTTTGGTGAACTTGTCATAGAACATCTCCCTTGCCTCACAGGCTAGTTCAACACTTCTCCTGAGCAACGATTCAGCCTCTTCTCTCGACAACCCTTTTGCCTCGAAACCTTGAATTGTTGCCTTTTCAGTTTCCACAACAAAATAACATACGAGATCTGATTAACATCTGTAGATTCCACACAATTATTTAAAAAGTGGCATTGAAAGTCACCTGATATGATGCTGTTAATATAATATTCGCACCGGCGTCCAGATAATCTAGATGTACCTGTCACGTCAAGAACAACACTGAATCATCAAATTCTAGCTGTAATTTCTTAGCCGTGCAATTTACGAAATTTAAAGCTGTAATTCATGTTATGCTTAACATTTATATCCTAAAGTTTCTCATTTATATATTAATAGTTGCTGAGGACATCTGTCACCATATAAAAACAAACAAACCCATGAGGTGGGCAACATGCTTTTTGCCACGTGGTTTTGTTACGTAACTCCGTTTCCTTCTCCTACCCATTTCCTGACAGGCTCTATTGGCAATGTCCTTGGATTAGATGAAGCTGATCAGATTCATCAAATTCCATGGTTTTGCTTCCTATTCTGGACATTTCCTGGTTACTGGTTCTTTCTTAAAATGAAAGAAGCGAAGAAACGAACATATTTGCCCAAAATAGCAAAAAGTTGGTACCAAATCACCAGAATTAAGCTCAAGAAGGAAAGCAGAAACAACTCGATTTGATTTGATAAAGGAAGATTGCTAAAGAGGGAAAGAGAGCATCAGTTCCTCTGCAAAACACAGCTGAACCATGGACAAGAACACAGAAGCATACGACAGTATTGCTTGAGAAATATTCATCTAAACAAAAGCTTCAAGTTTCGACATTATTATCTGCTTGTTTGTTTGTGTGTGTGGTGTGTTTAGTACCCTTCTGACTAGGTGAGGAGAAGTGAGAAGACATTTTGCGCTCCAGAGAGGGTCGTTGAGGTCTGCGCCGTGCCGTTCAAGTTCAGTGGCAAAACCTCCGTCAACCACCGCATATCCACCGCAGTTCTGGAGAAAGTCCCCCATCAAAGACCCACTTTCATGGCTTTTGAGCCCCATGATGACCAACAGAGATTAGCAAAAAAAGACTTGCAAATTGAGCAGTTAATAAGGGGAAAGTTAGTGAGAGGAAGGAAAGATTGCACAACGAGCTTGCTGAATAGTGTGCGATGGAGTGGCTGCTTTTATAGACAAGGATTTAATTGAGAATTGAATTTTTTATAATTTAATATTTATTTTTAAATAATTTTAAATTATATGAGATTTAAATATGTAGATTGATTCATTTTAGAATTTTAATTAAATTCCAAATATTTTTATTATATTCTGAAAATTTTTAATCTTATCTTAATTAAGTGAGGGTTTGAATATTAGGGTGCCAGCTCAACCTCGTATATCAATAATGATAATTTATTTAATTGATAAAATATGTTATATATATTGTACTTATATCTATTTTAAATCACAAGATAACTATCATTATCGCGCCACATTAGCTCAGACACATGGCGTGTAGGCAATTATAACGGCCCAATCAAGTCCTAAGTTTCTGATCCGTGGAATGTGAATAGGGATGGCAACGGCGTGGGTATGGGGCGGGTATGCCATCCCCCGTACCCGTCCCATGAATCTGCCCCCATTTTCGTCGGAAATTTTTTTGCACCCCCATACCCGTATCCGTTGGAGGTTTGACCCCCATCGAATACCTGTTTACCCGCCTCTTTTTTTTAAGATAAGCTTATTTAATATGAATGTATATATTAAATATATATATATATATATATATAACGGGTATATAAGTATGTATATATATATAATGGCAAAATTGTAATTACTATATAACGGGTAAACGGGTATGGGAGGTGGTATCCCCATACCCGCCCCATA
>JANVCL010000214.1:45218756-45245670 GCA_026546855.1 Erythroxylum incrassatum | reverse complement strand
ATGTCTCCATATTACCATGACATATGTCCCTAAGCAAGTTCTCCATTTGTCTTGCATATTTTTTTTCCCAAATGTCACCTAGTTATTAGTCCATTTATCACTCAATGATCAATGTCATTTGTCAATTAATTAGATGTGCCAAATGTCACTCATTTACCTATGCCAAATGTCACTCATTTACCTATGCCAAATGTCACTCAATTATAAGCTTAGTTATCCTAATTTTCTATGTGTCCACTTATCTTACCACTTGACATTTTCTTAGACCAAATGTACATTTTAATTCATCAATTTTCCAATTGTATCAATTAATTCCAAATTTACTATTTGTAATCAATCAAACCAAAATGCAAGACATAAACAGTACACAGTTCACATCGTGATCATTTTAAACCTTTCATATCCAGGAATAAATCAATTCAGTGCATATACATTCTTTGCAATGTGTACTAAATCATAATTCATGTGTGTATGCTATCATTATGCATGTGAACGAAATGCAATTCATGAATTTTCAATGATATAATTTATATACAATAGTATAAGGTTTTAATCCCTCAATTTGAAAAATTGGTTATTACAATATAGATGTTAAGAAAATGAAAATCATGACTCCAACTAATTAACCAACCCTGTTTTACCTACCAGATGGAACTATTAAGTTTGTTCACTACACAGGTGATATAAACTTTACAAACATAATAACCTTAACTAAAGCCTTACATGTACATAGTTTTCAATTCAATTGACAAGTTAACCATTATAACACACGTAAAATTCACCTTTTCTCCATCTTTCTGTCTTTTATAGGACCTAAATACTGATAAAATGCTAGTAGTTAGCAAAACAGTAGGTAGATTGTAAATACTTGATCTCTCTTCATTTAATCAACGCACCATAGATTCTCATATCGTTAAAGCCGATTGTTTTCCTTACTCTTTTGTAAATAAAATGTTTGTTGTAGATGGTGCAGTATGGAATAATATATTTGGTCATCTTTCCAATATTGTAACTACTTACATTTTTTAATGAATAAAATTCATTTTAACTACACAAATGTTTGCGATATTTTTCCTATGACATAAATGTAGATTATTTCTTTTCTCACTAGTGATATACATATAATCAAGTGTTTTGAACTTATCCATGTGGATTTATAGGGTCCATATTACACTATTAGCCTAAGAGGTTCAAAATTCTTCTCATTATTATTGATGATTTTAGCAGATGTACATATACATATTGGTTAAGATATAAATCTTATGCTCCTTCATTTCTTCAGTTTTTTTAAATGACCTAAACATAGTTCAATCTTGAAGTACAAAATGTACGAAGTGACAATGGATTATAATTCTCGAGTCAAGATTGTCTTTTATTGTTATCCAATAATGGAATTTTGCATCAACGATCTTGTATTCATACCCCTCAAAATAATGGGGCGATAGAGAGAAAACATTAAACATTTGTTATAAGTTGCAAGAGCGTTGGTGTTTCAATCATAATTGCTTAATAGGTTTTAGGGAGATCCTATCATTACTGCTACTTGTATAGTAAATCATTTACCATCTATTAGACTAGTTTGGAAAACCCCACATGAAATTCTTTTTCATAGACAACTGTCGTATAAATACCTTCAAAGTTTTGGATGCATGTGTCTTGCTATAATTATTAACCCTACGAAAAGTAAAATTGACACTAAAGCATATAAGGGTGTTTTTATTAGATATAGCCATAAAAAGAAGGTGAATAAGTTCTATGATTTTCAAAACTATAAGGTTCTCGTTTTTAAAGATGTTCAATTTCAAGAAAATATTTTCCCTCGCAAAAAACTATAAGAACTTACAAAAGCTACTCCTTTACTGAAACCTTTTGATTTGCCTAAACATGATGACCTATTTCTTTTCACCCATTCAAATGATTTTCAAACAGACATACATTCTTTTAAACCACCAAATCAACTTAAACCAGTACAAGAATAACAAATAATCCAAACACATGAACCACCATTGCTCTTACTTGAAGAGTCACGATCAAAGAAAAATTGTCAAAGTAAAAAAAAACACTTGCATGGTTGAATGATTTTGTTTCCCGTAATGTACAATATGCTCCTTTGTTTACCAACTCCACATTCTTCACACCAAACACATTTCCTTATCATAAATTACCCATATGTTCTACATCTTACCTATCATTTTTAGTTGTAGTGTCTAATATTTAAGAACCATTTTCTTCTAATCAAGCTAGGCTTAAAAAGGAGTGGATTGATGCGATGAATGCATAATTAAGTGCACTTGAAAGCAATAAGACATAGAAGCTGATATAATTACGAACAAGAAAAAAGGCTATAACATCAAAATGGGTATATAAAGTGAAAATGAAACCTGATGGAATAATTGATAAATACAAAGCAAGGTTAATCATTAAGGGATATAAACAAGTTGAAGGGATTGATTTCATATATAGTTTTTGGCCAGTTGTGAACATAGTAATATTCAATGTTTTCTTGGCTATTATAATTGCGTATTAATGGCCACTTCATCAACTAGATATCAACAATGCTTTCATTCATAGATATCTAGATGAATAAGTATACATGAGACCTCCTGAAGGGTATGGTAAAGCTAAAAGACATCAAATTTGCAAACTAATTAAATCATTGTATAGCTTGAAGCAAGCCTCAAGATAATGGAATAAAGAGCTTACAACAACTCGGCTTCATTCAATCCTTAAATGATTATTGTTTGTTTATAAAAAACAAATTCTTATTTCTTGAGTTTAATTGTTTATGCTGACAATGTTCTTCTTATATAATCTTCAGAATTAGAAATATAAAAGGTAAAGCAAAATTTTCATGAACAATTTACTACGAAACACGTAATCAGAAAAGCATGCTCTGGATGTTCTAAATGATGGTGGTTTACTTGGCTCCAAATCAGTAGCTATACCATTAACAAAGAGGTATAAGTTTAGTATATAATTTTAACAATTGTTAAATGATCTAGAGCAATATAAGCGATTGGTGGGAAGATTATTGTATTTGTTATTTTCACTTCATGATCTTGAAAAAGTTAGTTACTCTGTAATTAGGTAGTTATTGGAGAATAGTTAAGAAAGTTATCTGTATATAGTTTTACATCACTGCAGGGAGTAATAAAATTTTAATAATTTATGAAATTAATGTGAAGATAAATGTCTATAATAAGACAAAATCATTTAAAGTTTTAATATTCCTTTTTGTCCTGTGCTTTACTTGTCACGGGTTAAATTTTTCCAATATACATTCTCTCTCGGACAAACCTATGTTTTAGAATGGGCAAAGTTGGCGAAGTTTAAAAAAAAATTCCGAAACTCGTAAAAGTAAAACAAGAACTCCTTTGTCGCCTGGTGATGATGATTCGCCACTGACCTGGCAAACAGAGGTAACTTTGTTATTTCTTATTAACTTATGACTTATGGTGTGTGTGAACGATATGGTCTAGTTGTGTCAGAAGATTAGGTGTATCGGCTTTTCACTGGCTGCAACATGCTCGCTGATAAAAGGCAACGCATGTTAGACGACACCATGATTTTGGCATGAAGTCAATTAGTTTGGGAAAGACCAAAAAGACGACTTAATCATTATCAATATTTTTATATTTATATACTTTTTAATGAAAGTTCTGTGCATACACAATTCCTTTAAGATCTCCAAACTCCAAGGTCATGAGGTCTGTCACGTGATTTGCCGGCTTTCATGCTCAAATCAATGTAAGAGGGACCACTCCACTCGATTTCTTACTCTTTTTTTTAATATATAAAATAAGTAAATTCATTTAGGACAAACGAGAAGAGTACTAGACGAACGGTTGACTTCTTAGTTACCAAATACATATTATACATTACACTTTCCTAGAAATATATATGAGTGTTGTTCACCTCTTTTCAAACAAATTATAATGTTTTTTTAATATAAACATAATAAAAACATAACATAGAATAAAGACACTATGTCATAAGACTTCCTTCCCAAAATAAGGAATTTAATTTATCAAAAAATTAAAAGATTAATAATCAAAAAATAGTTATTCATTATACGCAGTCTTTCTTTTATATTTTATAAATAAACTATTTCTATAACTCAAATTTGTAACCTTTCAATTACGAAGGAGTAATTTTACAAATTGTTCTAAGACTCGCCCTCTAATTTAGGACAAAAGTGATAAAATCAAATTAATAATATCTTCTTAATAAAATAAAAAATTAAACATTTGGGATAAATTAAATACTATGAAAAGTAGATATTTAAAAATTATTTTATATTCTAATTCATGTTATTTTGAATTAAATTTGTCTATTCATATTAAATAAAAATAAGTAATATTTCAATCGTGAATAGTAAGTAAAGGGGTGTTTTAATTGTAAATACTATACAAGAAAGTACAATTTCACCCTTAAAATTTAAAGTTAGCTTCTAATAAATGTCGTGTTCATATAAATTATTCCCTTACTACCATTTTAATTGACTCTCAAATACTTTCTTATGTTAGCATTGTACTTATCCGTCTAAAGCTTAAATAAATATTTTATGGCTTTGGGTGAGTTGGAGAGTATTTAACAAATTTCTAATTGAAAATAGTAATTATGCTTATTTGACAATTAATGACAAAATATTTTACAATATAAAGATCTTATTTTCAACTTAAAAAAACATTAAAACACCCTAAAAATCAAACATATGCCTCTAAGTTTAACCCACCACACAACCCAACTTTGGAAAAAAAGTGCAAATTAGGTATAAGTGGGGTAACTCTAGAATATGTTTCTTACAAGGTGGATGAGGACACATGAACATTTTAAAACCTTTGATGTGAACGGCTAACGAACCATATGATGTCTGTTTCTTCATGTTTCCTTTCTTCAAAGGAATTATTACCTAATTCTATTTTATAAATGATACAAGAAGTCATCTTCTACACTAAGGTCCTCTTACACAAGAATATTATAAAGATTGAATTAAGATAAGAGATTTAATATTTAAAAGTTTGTTATAAGAATAAATTAAATTAAAATTAAAGAAAAATTGAAATTTAATTAAAGAAAGAAACTCTTAAATAAAAATTAACAGATTTATTTTAGTTTAAAAAATTAATTAATTATGAAAATTAGTTGATTAAGTAATAAATAAATTAATTTTAATATTAAGAGTTATTAAAACAAACCAAATAAAAAAGCCAATCGATTCAAACTTTTTATAATTAAACCCAATGTTATAAAAACTATATCAAAAGTTAAACTGTTAAGATTCAAAGGTTGTTATTTGAAAGTTAATTTATTTATTTTAATTTATAATCGATTAATAAATAAACTGATCAGTTTTTAACAATAAAGATTATTAAACTAAGTCAAATCATAAATTAAAAAACAAATTAAAAAGTTAGTTGGGTATTTAAAACATTGATTAAGACGGTAAGAGTAATCCGATTTTTTAATTATTGTTAAATTATAAAAAAAACAATGAAGCTTGGATGGGAATCAAAGACTCACATGATAATTTATCTCTTAATGAAATCTGTTTAGATTTTTCACTAAGATGTGTTATTGCTAACGTAGCACCTAAATCCTAGCCTATAATCTATCTTTTCCGCCAACAAAAATTAGCATGATAATTGATAAATCTAACGGCATTACGAAATTAACCACGAAATTACCCAAAATACCCCGCTGCTTCTGCCGGTGAAACTCGGGCCATTATTGTAATAAACACGGAGAACGGAGGGGAAACATTAATAATATTCGATAAGCATTTATTTCCTCCTAATTCACGCGCAACACGTGTCTCTTTTAATGCCACCGATATGTACATACATACATGGCATGACAACTTACGTATTTGCCCAATTGGAGAATGACATACAAATTATAATGATAATTTATCATTTTTGTTTTTTTTTCCAATTTTGTTGAAATGTAATTATTACAACAATTTAAAACTTTTTATAATACCAATGAATATATTTGAGGTAATGATTATTTCATTAATTAAATAATAAACCTCTTCAATTTATCAATCAATTGTGATTAATGTTGGTTATTAGGTATAAAAATATCAAAATAAAAGTAAAAAAACCAATTAACATCAATATTAATTATTTAATTAAAAATCATACTATAGACTATATATTTATTTAATTAGATAATTAGAGGAAAGAAAAAGAAAAAGAAAAAGAAAAAGTAATAGCAATAAAGAGCAAGAGAGAGGATAAAGAAAAAAAGAGGTAAATAATAGAGAGAGAGAGAGAGAGGAATGGTGGAGTTACGTACTTACGTTACTTTAGTAAAAGTAAAGGTATGGTGAGATTTTTAGGGATATAGTAATGGGTACTCTCTAGAGGAAGAGCACAAAAGGCAAGTATATAAGTAGAGACAGGTGTGTGTGAGTTGTGGGGCTTGGGTTTGTGTGTGGGGTTGGTGTTTGGTTACTCTCTTTGGTCCTTTGGGTTTATCTTTACCACAAAATCCAAACACCGCTCTTCCGCTTTCCCGCTTCTTCTTCATTCTCATTTCATCTCATCTCATACCCATTTCTTGAGTAGTGTGTCGCTGTGTGAAAGAGAGCGAAAGCTTTCTCTGTCAGTGTGAAGAGAGAGTTTGGTTGCTAAGTTGGTACTGACAAACGGTGAGAACTTTGTTAGATATGTGGAGCAGCTTCTTCTCTGGCCATGGACACCCCAGAGAAGACTACCCAGATCGCCACTCCTCTCTCTAAGTTCGAGGTGGTGACTTACTCCTTTACCCACTGTTGAATTTCTTCTAGAATTCGTTCATTTTTGAGTTTGATCTTGTTGTTCCCTTGCCTTTGGTTTGGTGCATGCATTTGATTTGGATTGCAAGTGCTTTAACTTTCCTAGTCTTAATGGGATCGGGTTAATTTTGATTACAAGCACTTATTTTAGTTCAATGTGGTGCGGATCTCCGATTCGAGTTTGGTTCTTGCGGTTGCGGCTTCTGGGTTGTCGTGGTTTTCGAGTTAATTTCCTAAACAATTAGGGGGCTCTTCAAATTTAAGATCTTTGATTTACATTTCCGTGAGACTTTCCCACATTTTTACCTCCTTTAGTTTTAATAGTTCTTCCTTCTCTTTTCTCCTTCCAATTCCTTGGCTTTATCTGGTTCTAGGTCAAAAGGGGACAATTCCCGCTCATAGATAAAATTGAATTCTGAAAATGGTTGAAATGAAATTTGGAGCATCGGGTTCTTCCTTTTTTATTTTTTATTTATAAAATGTTTTCCTACTTTTGATTCTTTAAAACTTTTTAACAGTTAAGCATCCTTCATATGACAGTTCGTGTAGTACGTCTCTTTTCCCTAATCTCTATGCTTCATTTTCCAGGAGCAGTTTTATGTGGGATTTGCCTTGGTAGTATTAAATTGATCTTCAAGTTTGTGGAAGTTGATAAAACATACGTTCCCCATTGGAACTTGGAAGTGATTTATAGATTGAATTTAGGCCCAATTGAAGAATTTGATTTTATAATTTTTGTATTATTTCTTTTTATCATTGTGTAAGAGGAAATTAATTATTTGTTGCAGGATTCCCCTGTTTTTAATTATATCAACAATCTTTCTCCTATAAAACCTGTGAAGTCGGTACATATTGCGCAAACCTTCCACTCTCTGAGTTTTGCATCTCTTCCATCCATTTTCACTTCACCCCATGTCAGCTCTCACAAGGAATCTAGGTTTGTCATAAGGTAATTGAGTGATCACTCGTGATAATTTTCTCATACTACAAACTACTACTAAGGGACTAATTTTCATCTTATCTCTTCACTGTTGTTTTCAGGAATAACCACTCAGATCCGGCAAAACTTGAGTCTTTGCCTAACAATGGGAATCAAGTCACTAATAATGACGGAGCTATTGTTGATGCATCACAGCATTACAATAACTCAACCGCAGTGCAAGAACATTTTAATTCAGGAGTGCCTATCGGAGACACTTCTGTTGAAGCTCTTGATGAACATTTGAACTTTGCAATTGAGCTGCCTCAGACGTTGAAATATGACTGTGGCAGTCCTGATGGGGATTCAACACCTTTTTGTGGAAATCCAAATGATTGTGAGGTCTCTCGAGAAGCTTCATCAGGGGAGGAAGTGCATTTTGAGGGAACATACCAGGTTGAGCAGAAAAAAGATGCTACAGTTTGTGATTGGGATAACTTGATGTCGGATGCTGCTGATTTATTAATTTTTAACTCTCCAATGGACACAGAGGGTTGTAAGGGGTTAGTTCAAAATTCACAAGATCAGAGTGTTGAGTTTTGTGCTTCTCTTAGTGAGATTCATGGAGTGCGGATGGGTCATCCCATTGTTTCTTGTGAAAAAGATGAGATAGAAGGTGCTTTTACTCAACCTGGAGAAATCATTCAGGCAAAGGAAATAAACCAGGCACAGGGAGAGTATACTGCCAATACTAACGCAAATATGGTCTTGCTTGGCAATCAGAGTGAGAAGATGGATGAGGTGGAAATGTCATTTCCTTGTAAGGTAAAGATGTGTATTATCTCTAATTTTGATTTCTGTTGCTTAAGGTCGGTACTCTCAAATACATGATGTTGCCTGGTTTCTGTTTGTTTGTTTGTTGAATTAGTTATTGTTAAAACAAGCATCATCCATTAGAGGAAAGTTGAAGTTAGTAACCATGATTAAAAATTTTCAGATGCAATGGCTAGGACTGCTAGGAAAGTCTTGTGATTCTTATGCCCTTGAATCAACTTAAACATACAATGAAGAAATTTAAAATGTCTTGTCTATTTCCTTGTAGGTTGTTTCTAACTTGCAACGTGGCTTTCGAAGGCGATGCCTAGATTTTGAGATGATAGGAGCTCGTAGGAAGAACCTAGGTGATGGTTCAAGTACTATGTCTTCTGTTTTGCAACAACCTGATGAGAATAATGTCACTAAGGATAAGAAGCTGGTATCTCTAAGGCTCGGAGGTGATTCATCACGGCACATCTTACCTGGAATTGGCTTGCACTTGAATGCTTTGGCATTAACATCAAAGGATGGAAAGAAGATCAAGCATGAAACTCTTTCCTCTTCAATAAGTTTGTCCAGCTCTACTGCTTCCTTTCAATCTCCATCAAATGTCAACGAAATTAATGAATCATTGACTTCAGCCGCTGCTGAAAAGGATGTCAATCCCATTGAAAATGACTTTCCACTTGCAGAAGATGTTCCTGGAGAGTCTGCATATTTGGTTAATGAAGAGTTAGTTCAGACCAGCCCCAAAAAGAAGAGGCATGTTCCTGCACCTTACATTCTACTTGTATTGAGATTGTGGAAATTTTCCTATGTTCTGCAACATTTAATTGCTAAAAGTTTTAATTTCTTCTTCCTTATTTTGCCTCTATTAAACTCACCTTATTGTCTATACTTCCAGACGTAGATTGGAAGGAGAACCTGAGGCTTGCAAGCGATGCAACTGCAAAAAGTCAAAGTGCTTGAAACTGTAAGTCATCCTTCGAATTGGTGGGACTGCCTTTGTTGGACTTGCTAGTGGATTTGTTTTAGGGGACATGGTTTGTAGCTACTAACCAACATAACAAAAGTTATTCTAAGCACTTTATTGCTGTTGGAATTCAGACTTTTTTACGATTACAATAACAATTTATATATTCTTTTACTGGTATTTTATAGTCAACCATTCTTTTTTGGTACATTACAGGGAGCATTTTGGTCACTATTGTATCTGTAAGAGATCTTGCAAGCTTCTTAACAGAATATGCTCTAACATACATTCTTGAAAACAAAGAAAACCCTGTTCTATGGTTCCTTGGTGTGAATAAACTTCAATTCCCCTGGATTTTCTTACCATATCATATCCTGCCATCTAGTGTACCTTGGGACATTTTTGCATATTGCTCCCAGTGTTTATTTCCTTTGTATTTCAGCTTGTAGCTTTGCTTCAATAAGGCCCACTTGTATCTGTTTCTGCTTCCATCCTTTATAATAAGGATCTAAAAGAAAGAGAAATTATCTTTACATTATTTCTTTTTCCTCAATCTTATGCTTTACTTGCAGTTACTGTGAATGTTTTGCTGCTGGCGTGTACTGCATAGAACCATGCTCATGCCAAGATTGTTATAACAAGCCTATGCATGAAGACACTGTTCTTGCAACTCGCAAACAAATCGAGTCTCGAAATCCACTTGCATTTGCTCCCAAAGTGATTCGGAGTTCTGAATCTGTGCCTGAAGCTGGGGTTAGCATTTAAGGCTGTTCTAGCATTTTTTCTTAGCCATACAGTGTGAAAAGTACTTTGTTAACTTAATGCCTTCTTTATAGGATGATTCAAGCAAAACACCTGCTTCAGCACGACATAAAAGAGGATGCAACTGCAAGAAATCTAATTGTCTAAAGAAATACTGTGAATGCTATCAGGTTTTTCCTTGCAGCATGTTCCGTAGTCTTTTGATGCATTCATAAACTGATTCATATAATGATGGTTTTCTTGTAAAGGGTGGTGTTGGGTGCTCCATCAACTGTAGATGTGAAGGATGCAAGAATGCTTTTGGTAGAAAGGATGGTAAGTTCGCCCAAGTATTTGTATAATTGTGTACATGTTGGAACCTAAAATTTTCAACGTTATTTAACTTTTGCTGTGATCTTGAAAAAAAATGGTAAATGGTGCTGCTTTGAGTATTCGCTGTCCTTAATTTCTGTTTTTTTCCCCCCTCATTTGTTTAGGATCTGTTCTGATGGAAGATTTAGACGCAGAAGATGAAACAGAAGCACATGAAAGTGGTGAGATAGACAGAAGCTCACACAAAACTGAAATCCAAAATAAGGAAGAGCAGAATCCAAATTCTACTCTTCCCACAACACCTTTAGGGCTGTGCAGGTTTGATCTCTGAGCTTTCTATTGATTTCAAGCTTTTACTTTTTTCTTTGTGAAAATGTTCATATTATATTTTGGACTTCAGACCATTGGTTCATCTGTCTTTACCTTCACACATCAAGCCACCAAGATCTTTGCTTGGTATTGGATCGTCTTCTGGGTTATATGCTGGCCAAAAATATGGGAAACCCAATATTTTCCGTTCGCAAGCAAAGTTCGACAAACAATCGGAACCAGTGGCAGATGATAATATGCCTGATATCCTCCTCCAAGGCAGCTACTCTCCCAGCACTGCCATCAAGAGTTCTTCTCCCAACAGCAAGAGGATCTCACCTCCACATTCTAACAACTTGTTAGGATCATCCCCTGGTCGGAGGAGTGGCCGGAAACTGATATTGCAATCCATACCATCGTTTCCTTCGCTCACTCCCCAGCATTAGAGTGAAATATTTTCTCATCAAGATGCGATTAGAATTATTCAGAACTTGGTCAGTGTCCCTGAGGATGTCCTGTCTGTATTTAGTTGAGTTGTTCCTTTTCCTTCTTCCTTGTATAATAATGTCATATCTCTAGCTGTTTCATAATGTTCAACTCCAACTAGCTCGTGTATATTATGGTAACATGTTTTTGTTTATGGTCTTTTTATGGGACATAGGTTGTAGGATTAGAGGACGGACTAATGTGGACAAGGATTAAATGACTCAATAGTCTCCCTCCACTAAGGCCTAAGGGTACGAGCTGAGAGTTACTTTTGCTCGGTACGAGCCATGTCCTGATTTAGCATTTGGGTCGTATTTACCCGGTGTTGGCCAGGTCTGGCTCTGCCCTGTCGTCGCATTGGTGATGAAGTGCCCGGATTACGGGTTGGAGAACCCTGTTTTTATTAGCGTATTTTAACTCTGCTATATAATTTATCACGTAAAATGATAGAGGGTAATAATAGTTAATTGAAATAGAGGATCTGATCTCTTGATTACTGTGTTGACAATTTGACCTAGTCTGACACATTAAATGTGGCCAAAATGACAATTAACTTGAATCCTGATCGGATTTAGTTAAATAGCTCTCAACCTGGGCTTGTTTCAGAAAATCTTGAGATGGGCTTGGGTTGTAAATATTTTAACTTGGTCCATTTCTATTTTTAATTAAAGTTTATTTTATTTTATTTATGTTTCGAATTAGACAATGTTTGATTTGTGTTTAAAATTTAAAGTTTTATAAATTTTGAGTTTGTTGGGTTCTGGGTTTTTTTTTTGGACTTTTTAGAATTCTTAAAATTTTTAATTCATTCAAATGTTGAATTTGGCAAATTTAAATTCAACTTAACATTTTAAATCGACGTGTTTAACCAATATTTCAATCCATCATCCTTCAAATTATTAAGGTAAGAAGTAACCTTTCAAGCGGTAACTTAGACTTGAAAAATTGTAACTTGATAAACACATAAAAGACAAACTCTACCCATTAATCCAACCCACAATCCGAAGGACACAAACAAACCCCCAGGCACCGACACTCAAGAAGTCGAATACATGGAAATAATTTTCAAAGTAGGAGTTTGGTAGATGCTGAGTTGTCTCTTAAATAGGGTTTCTTATGACACTACCTTCCAAGTCCTTAATTCTCTTTAAAATCAATGTCCAACCCAGAGTCTAGTGTTCGCCCTACAACAATCATCTACCCCAACACTTGCATTAAAATTTGGTATCATCTCAACCATATCCCTCTACACATTATTATTGATTGACCCCTCACATATCCTAATTTACAAATCACATATATTAACTAACTAATAACTTAAAATTAAACCATAAATTTTATTTAATTAATCCACGATATAATCTAATTCAAAACACGTATGTATTAATTAATACAAAGTTCGAAATTATAATCTCTAAATCACTATATATTTTATTGACATTACTAATTATATACATTAATTAATTACGACTAACAAATAACTAATAATAAAATATATTTAATTAATTTGTGATAAATTCTAATTAAAACTACATTCCCATCAACTAATACAAAGTTCGAAAATTATTAAAAAATCTCACTATAAAAACTTGAACTCGTAACCTCTAAGAACACTATCTGTACGATTGGACCAGCCTAAAGGGCATAGTGAAACATTTGTCATATGCATTTGACAAGAACTTTGGAGATATCGAATAGGGTGAGGGTCCATTATGGCCAACACTATCCAAAAAGGAGGCATGATTGATTGCTACCTGTTGTCTTTTTTCCTGATTCCAATCTAAACACTCTTGAGCATGTGGGAAGCAAATGGTAAAATTTAGTGCACATGAAAACAGTGGACATGGGATGGAAGGCCATACATGACATTTCTGCTTAAAAGGTGATTAAGATCCAAATAGGTTCACTCGCTACCACAGGACCAGCAAAGTCCGTAAATGCCTCTCATCCACCTTTTCAGAATCTTTACAGGGAACACTGGGTAAAGCAATAGCTGGCCATTCACTAAAATACAGAAAAATAATATGGACCTTTTTCATCTTTTCGGCCTCAGGATCGCATCTGCTATATCTTCTTTTGGTGTCGGTACAATCACAGTCGCTGCTTTTTAGCTGTGCAATAATAAAGATCTGCATAATTTATTGAAAATTAATAATTAGAGTAATCTTTACAAAGAAATATAAGAATAAGTGAGTTATATTAATTTATATATTAAATTTTTATAAAGAAATATAATAATTAGTGAGTTATATACAACTACAGGAATCATAATTTATGTCTTAAAGTTTTGAATTGATATATGATATTACAGTTGTATATAAACTTATTTGGATTCAGTTCAATTTCTTCCAAGCTTCTTCAAAAACTTTTATTAGTATCGGATCCAGTTTAATTTCTCCCGAGCTCCCTTAATTTAAATATTGCTTATAATTCACAACATAACTTTATTTATGACTAACTATGTTCTTAAAAGTCATAATGAGTTGTAGCTTCGCTCAAATCGATTCAAAATTTTAATCTAATAATTTCACCAACCCTCGAGAAAAGTTCACCATCTCCATTCCTTTTTGGAGACAAGATGTAGTTGAGGTTGGTGTGGGGTCAAGAGTGTTGTTTGCTCTTAAAACGGTGAATGGTAGATTTGAGCTGAAAAAGTCCCGCAGAAAAGCCATTCACACATGCAACACAACTCCTATCATTTCTACTCTTTTCTTGCTCAATAATGTAAGCGAGGGAGAACGAAGAAGATCGCATCACTTGGGCTTGTTTGCCTTAAAAGTGTGGAGGCTTTGGTTTGGTGGTGAGTAACATCAAAATTGTACTTGGAAAATGAAAGCAGAATTGCTGTATAGTTGAACTGTACATGTCCATGGTCCCTGGATTAAGAAGCTAACACTTGTTTGTCACGTTTTGCATTTACATAGTATAAAGTGTTAATGATATATTATAAAATGTGGGTTGAAAGAAGATGACATTAGCAACTATTGATTGTTATTATTAGCATAACAAATGTAATAATAAATACTCTACTGATTATGATATGATGCATAATTAGTAGACTACTAATGTCTTAATTAGATATGATTAAGTGTGACAACTATACAAATAGCCTACCTTCTTCCTAAGTAACGACTTAATGATAATCTTATATTACTTATTGAGTAATTATTAATTATATTACTCGACGAATTAATAGTTTGAAATTAAATAACGAATTCATTTTAATTGATATTTCTACATTTAGATTGATATTACTCAACTTTATGCACATGTGGTAGATAGAATTGCATACATGATGGTCCGTGTGAACTCTGTTATATACAATAGGCAACCGAATCTTCCATTTACTTATTTTTTCTGATTCTGAACATTGACATGTGATTTTATAATGTTCTTCTTTTGAAGGGTATGTAGAGAGATTTGTAAAAGATACTCGTACAAGTGGTTTTGGCTATCTGATCAGAATAAACGATGGTGGACCAATCTTCAACAAAGGGATATGCTTTCGTTTCTCGGGGTTGTATGAGATTAAACATTATTATTATTTTTTCATCTACATTATTTTTTCATACCATAATCTTTTTTTTCCCCCCTTTTAAGCTTAGAAAAGAATGGTTTCCATTTCTATTGTCGAGATTCATTACCCGTATTAGAGATGTTCATAATCATGGTAGATTGGTATGGTCTAGTGAAGACAGAGAGAAATGGAAATAAAAGGGTATTCCATTTTTCATGCTTAACTCAAGATTTGAGTTCAGAATGCAGTGGTAAGCTTTCGGCCTTTAGGAGCCGGAGGCAGAACATAAACATAAAATAATCAAGATGCCAACGCAAAGCAAAAGGGTGCATCAGTCCATTCCTGAAGGTTTGTCAGAGTCTTTGGTTTTCCATGTCAGACTCTCCTCCCTACTTATAGGTAACGACAAAAGACAGCAAAAACCTTCAGAATGTGACCGTTTAGCGATGTATATCCTTAATTATTAATATCTTAACAACAATCGGCGAAGACAACAAGCGCTTTTACCATGTACTCGAATACTTTTGCGCATGTGTACATGTGTGATCCGACTTAAATATCCCGTATTAAGAGCAACATGGAAGAAAAAAATTAATATTTTCCTTTCTTTATTTGATCATTTATTTGCATTCCCATTTCATACGGGACTCTACTGCAGTTACTGTGCCAACCAAACCTCTCGAACTAATGCAGAGTGCCTCATTGTAGAGAGCATGAGACAAATGAGTGTGTTTGTGAGTTAGACATGAGGGAGAGAACATGGGGTGACTAAGAGGATATGCCACTGGGAGTTTAGTATCACAGCTGCTGATCACAACCCCGTTGTTGTGTTTTGTTCTTTGGTATGCATCTGATGGTCAATAGTTTTCAAAGATCTGTTCTTTTTCAGTTTTGTTGTTGCCCGTTTGCCTGAACTGAAGTGTGTTTCTTTTTGTTTTCTTTTGGAAGGAGTTTTAGTATGCTGATTTAAACCCATTTCTGGATTTTACTGCTGCATGTTGGCAGTCTCACCATTCCTGTTGCTACTTCTTTATACACGATATTGATGTTTTATTTTTATTTTTTTTCTGACTTCTCAGGCTTTTGCTTAGAAAGATTGGAGTTTTTTGGGGACTTTCTGCATCGATGATTTGAAGATCTTGCCTTTTTACTTTTGAATGGTTGTTATATTGACTTTTTGAATTTGATATTTTTGATTCTGGTTTTTCAACGTTCTTTCCCTTCTTCTGTTATCTGTTTGAGTCGCTAGTTTCTGCAAATCCACATTGCATTTAATATACAACTATCTGGCTCCTTACAGTTTTATCCTTGAACTGATAAAATACAGCCTATGTTTTCAATTCTATCTCTTTGATATCCTGACGATTGATTTCCTGGTGTATTTGCGATTCAGAGGTTCTATGATCTGATTTGCGGTTTCTTTCGGTTAAAGATTTGAAGGTTGTTTAAGGAAGTTCGATTGTTACTGAAAGTTGTAGACACCAAATACTATTGACCAATTAAGCAGGTAATCTAAGAAGCAACTGTCTTTATACTTTGAAAATATCTGTTTCATATTGACTGATGTTATGATTGCTTTATCATCTATACTGTGCAGTAGCAATTGCGACATATACTATCTTGAAGGCCCCCGCAATAATTAGTTCGGAAGTTGGGGTGAATTGAATTGCTATTCTGGCCTGGATCCATTAGTTAGGTTTCTGTTACTGGTACAAGGACCAGGCTTTCCAAAATCCAAACCAGTCATATTGTTGTTCTCTGCTGGAATCATGGCAAGCTTGTTGCATTCTGAGTCCAGGAGATTGTATTCTTGGTGGTGGGATAGCCATATCAGTCCGAAGAATTCAAAATGGCTTCAAGAAAATCTTACTGGTACTAATACCTCCTAATGCCTCTGTGAAATTGTGATCGTGATGTTCACTTCATACTTGTGTGGAAACATTGAGGGGTATGTTTGTTTTACCTGCTATATTGGCTGATTTTGAGGCAAACATCAGATCCTCCTGGAATTTTCAAAACTTTTTCTGTGAGCAAGCGTAGAGTTATATACAGTGAAAGTTTTAGGAAGTCTGCTTGTTTTGTGTATAACAAGACTGTCACAAACTATTTATGGGAGCTGTTAGTACCTCAGTTAGCTGCAACTTGCTTTGGTTTTATCAGAAAATTCTGAACCTTTTTGGCTTCTGAATCATGCAACTCATAGTCAGCTTATTTCATTTACTATTAAACTTTCTTCCAGGTTAATTAGGCAGTACCCGAATTCTGAGCTTTCAATGGTTTTTGTCATCTTAGAGGATATATCTCATCTACGATTGTTTTCCTCATCTTATTTTCATAAGAAAATTGATTATACCAAGATAATTAATTCCCATTATCATTCATCTCATCTGTAGGCTGAGTGAAAAATTTTTCTGGCATTTTAGTTAAGTTTCTCATTTTTTGAAGGACTTGCTATATGGTGAAACCCATTATTACTTCTGTTATGTTAATTGAGGCAAAATTACCAGCTATGCGACAATTACTACTTATCTGAAGGTTAAACAACATAACTGGGCGCTAGCACCTTTAGATATCAATACGGGTGCAGATACAAGATCATCTTAAGCAATAAATAAAAATATATAACAGGACAAGCTCTCAAATTCAGTTTTTTTTTTATGTTTGCTGTTGCAATTTCATGCTATGTTCTTAGGATTAACTCTTTAAATTGTTAACTGGAACCAAATGTAATGACCAAAACTCTCTCCTTCCATTGGTTACTATTCTCTTCAGATCTTTAGAATTTTGTTTGCGCGACTGTTCATCATTTCCCTTTCATGTATACTGACATTTATGTATTTTCGTATAAGCAATTTTGGAATTTATGTTCCATGATTTGAATGTAATGAATGTGTTTCAATAGATATGGATGCGAAAGTCAAAGCAATGATCAAACTCATTGAAGAAGATGCTGACTCATTTGCTAGGAGGGCAGAAATGTACTATAAGAAACGTCCAGAGCTAATGAAATTAGTTGAGGAATTTTATAGAGCATACCGTGCATTGGCTGAGAGGTATGATCATGCAACTGGGGAGCTTCGTCAAGCCCACCGAACGATGGCAGAGGCATTTCCTAACCAAGTGCCATATGTACTGACTGACGACTCATCATCAGTCTCGTCATGCCCTGAGGGTGAGCCTCAGACACCAGAATTTCTGCATCCAATTCGTGCATTCCTTGACCCAGATGGAGAGTTTTCAGAAGGCTCGGACTTTGGAATAAGCAAAAAGGGTTTAAAACAACTCAATGAGATGTTTGGTTCAGGAGAAACACTGCAGAGAGTTCCAAAAGTTGCTGAAGGGAAGTCAAAGGGTTCAAAGGTTAATGAAACAGTAGAGATTGAAAATATGAAGCAAGCTCATACTGAAGTTTTGGCCTTAAAGAGAACTCTTGCAGAAATTCAAGCTGAAAAAGAATCTCTGCTCCTTCAATACCAACAGAGCATGCAGAAGTTATTTAGCTTGGAGAAAGAACTCAAAGATGTTGGGGGACTTGATGAACGGGCAAGCAGGGCTGAAATTGAAATTAAGATTCTGAAGGAAACCCTTGCTAAGTTAGAAGCTGAGAGGGATGCTACTCTTCTCCAGCAGAATAAATGTTTGGAAAGAATATCTGCTTTGGAGAAGATGATTGCTCATGCCCAAGAAAATGCCCAAGGTCTTAATGAGCGAGCTGAAAAGGCAGAAACAGAAGCTCAAAATCTGAAGCAAGAACTTTTTGCATTAGAGGCGGAAAAGGAAGCTGGTCTGCGTGAATACAGCCAATGTCTTGAAATGATATCTAACTTGGAAAAGAAAATCTCTCTTGCTGAGGAAAATTCCAGAACACTTAACGACCAGACTGAAAGAGCAGAAATTGAAATTCAAGGATTGAACCAAGCTCTCATTCAATTGAGAGATGAGAAAGATGGTGTTGAAGTCCGGTATGAGCAATGCTTGGAGAGGATAGCCAAGATGGAGAGTGAAATTTGCCATGCCCAAGATGATGTCAAGAGATTAAGTGCTGAAATTCTGATAGGGGCCACAAAGTTGAGAAATGCAGAAGAAAATTGTTGTCTTTTAGAGGTATCAAATCAATCACTTCAGTTAGAGGCAGACAATCTGGCGCAGAAGATAGCAGAGAAGGATCAAGAACTTCTGGACAAGGAGACAGAGTTGGAGAAACTTAAGTGTTTGCTCCAAGATGAGCAATCAAGGTTGTCTAAAGCTGAGACCACCTTGCAAACTTTACAGAAGTTGCACTTACAATCTCAAGAGGAGCAGAGAGCTTTGACACTAGAGCTTCAGAATAAGCTTCAGCTGTTGAATGACTTGGAGATGTGTAATCATGATATGCAAGAACATCTTCGGCATTCTCAGGAAGAGAATCGGAACCTCAATGAATTGAACACTTCTTCTAGCATCTCCATACTGAATTTACAAAATGAGATCTTTGGCTTGAAAGAGCTGAAAAAGAAGCTTGAAGAGGAACTGGCCCTACAAGTAGCCCAAAGTAATTCACTACAGAAGGAGATTTGTCATTTAAAGGAGGAAATTAAAGGTTTGAATCAGAGATATAATTTTTTCATTGGGCAAGTGCACTTGGTAGGGCTAAATCCTGAAAGCCTTGCTTCGTCTGTGAAAGCTTTGCAAGATGAGAACTTGAAACTAAAAGACATATACCAAAAGCAAACAGATGAAAAAGAGGTACTCTTTGAGAAGCTGAAGGACATGGATAAGCTTTTGAAAAATAATGTTGCTTTGGACAGAACAATCTCTGAATTGAGTGGCAAGTTGGAAGGGTCAGGAGAGAAGGTTAAGGATCTGCAGGATTCTTGCCGCTCTCTTCAAGGTGAAAAAGCTGGTCTTGTTGCTGAGAAATCTATGCTTCTTTCTCAATTGCAGTTAATGACTGAGAATATGCAGAAGCTTTTGGAAAGAAATATATTGCTGGAGAATTCTCTTTCTGGTGCAAACATGGAACTTGCAGGTCTGAAGACTAAGTCAAAAAGCTTGGAAGAATTCTATGAGATACTCAAAAATGAAAAGAGCAACCTTCTTAATGAAAGAAACACTCTGGTCTCTCAACTAGAAAATGTTGAACAGAGACTGGGACACCTAGAGAGGAGGTTTACAAGGTTAGAACAGAAGTATACTGATCTAGAGAAGGAGAAAGAGTCCACTCTTTGTCAAGTAAAAGAGCTATGGGGCTACCTTGGCGTGGAAAAACAAGAGCATGCCTCTTATATGCAGTCAAGTGAGTCCCGTTTGGCAGATCTGGAAAACCAGGTTCATCTACTACAAGAAGAAAGCAGGATGAATAAGAAACAATTTGAAGAAGAACTAGAAAAAGCTGTTAAAGCTCAGGTTGAGATCTTCATCTTGCAGAAGTTTATTGAAGATTTGGAAGAGAAGAACTTATCCATGTTTATCGAATGCCAAAGACATGTTGAGGCAGCAAAATTGTCAGGTAAACTGATTTCAGAATTGGAGAATGAGAATCTTGAGCAGCAAGCTGAAGCAGAATTCTTGTCTCATGAAATTCAAAAGCTGAGGATGGGTATTAATCAAATATTCAGGGCCCTACAATTTGATCCACTTAAAGATCCAAAGGGAATTGAAGAAGAAAAAGTTCCTCTTCCTCGTATTCTGGACAATATTGAGGACCTAAAATGTTCTTCTATGCAAAGTGATGATGAGAAGCATCTGATGATGGTCGAGAACTTAGTGCTTTTAACTTTCCTTGGACAAATGAGATTGCAAGGTGGTGAACTTGAGTTGGAGAAGAAAATCCTTGATCAGGAGTTTGAGATGATGCAACAACAACAAACTATGCTGCAGAAGAGTAAGCTTGAACTCCTTGAATTGAATGAACAGTTGAAGTTGGAAGTGACCCAGAAGGAGCAACAACATGAATTACTGGAAGCACAGTTGGAAACTCAGAGAGCAGAAGTCGTATGTTTTCAAAATTCTTATGTAGCATTGAAAGAAGAAAACTGTGAGTTGCTTGAAGAAAATAAACTTTTGTGGCAGAAATTTTCAGACCTGAAAAAGGAAATGCTTGTATTTCAAGAGGAGAACAGTAGTATTCTCGAGCATGCATTATCTTTGAGTGTTGCCTCATTGATCTTTGAGAGCTTTGGGACTGAGAAAGCTAAGGAACTCGAAGTCCTTTCTGAAGATCTTAGCAGTTTCCACCTGATTAATTGCAACCTAAAGAAGAAGCTTGAAATGTTGGGTGAGAAGCTAGAAGCCAAAGAAACTGAAAGTTTGCACGCTAATGATACACTTGAGAAGTTGCAGCGTGAGATTCATGAAAACAGAGACTCAATTGATCAGTTAAATTGTGAAGTTCTGATTGGAAAGGATTTTCTGAGACAGAAAGCAATTGAGTTTTTGGAAGCACAACAGCAACTCAGGGCTGCACACAACCTAAATGCAGAATTTAGCAGAACTATTGAGGAACTGAAGCGGGAATGTGAAGCATTAAAAATGACCAGAGAAAATATGGAGCATCAGGTTTTTGAGCTGTCAAAGCATAATATGACTCAGAAAAAGGAAATGGAACGCCTTTGCGATGCAAATGAGAATCTGGAGTCGGCAATGGGAATGTTGCATAAGGAACTTGAAGAACAAAGGAGTAGGGAAGAGAGCTTGAGCTTGGAGCTGAAAGAAAGAACAAATGATTGTGAAGTGTGGGAGGCTGAGGCTTCCTCTTTTTATTTTGATCTTCAAGTATCCACCATCCATGAAGTTCTGCTTGAAAATAAGGTTCAAGAACTGACTACAGTTTGTGAGAATCTTGAAGAAGAAAATGCTACTAAGGAAACTGAGATTCAGCAGATGAAGACAAGATTTAGCTTCTTGGAGTCTGAACTTGGAGGGCTAAAGGATCAATTGTCTGCATATGGTCCTGTTATAGCTTCTTTGAGAGAAAATGTAGACTCTTTAGAGCAAAATGCCTTACTCCACAAAAAGCTTTTTGCTGCAGGCAATGGGGGACAGAAGGTAGGTTTCAGATGTTCTCTAGTTCACAATGTTAAGTCCAAGCCAGATACATCTTGGCTTTTTTCAATGTTCCTTCTTTCCTGCTAAGAAAAGATGCAAAGTTCCTTGCTCACCAACAATCTCATATCTAAATTAATGCTCAGAACTTATAAATGAAACTTAATTATTTGATGGCAGGGAGCTCGGCTTAAATTTATTTTGAGTTTCTCTGCACTTTTTCTGTAAAAGCTCATCTGCTAATTACATTTGAATAGGTTTCTATGCCAATTCTGCTAGTAGGCCAGGAGTCAAGCCAGTTCTTCAAAATTCTCCCCATGTCTATTTCCTTTCAACTGTTCTCATTAGTTGGTTTACATACTGATAAATTCTTTTATTACCATATCATTAGGGTTTCAATACTGCTACTTCTCCTCAGGATTGCACAGATGATGACAGCATGATCACAGCAGATGGAATTTCATACTTGTTGAAGATGCAGTCTCAAATCAGGGCAGTTGAGAAGGTAGTAACGGGAGAAATGGACAGGGTTGCAGCTAAGAAGGCAATTATTGAAGAAACTGATGATCATGAAGTACAGGAAACAGAAAACTCCAACTTCACTCTAGAAGCTGTACATAAAGGGCATGAATGGTTGCCAAGTGGCAGTAGCTCAAATAAAGAACATGAGAAGAAGCAACTTAAGAATGATCTTGTTTCTGCTGAGATGCACAGGACTAAACCTGAAAGTTCAGGAGTGAGGAATGGGATGTTGATGAAAGATATCCCACTTGATCAGGTCTCAAACTGCTCGCCATGTGGGAGAAGCAAGGGAGAGAAAGCTGAGTCTGATGATCGGATGCTCCGATTATGGGAGTCTACAAAAGATTTTGGCCTTGATCCAATGTCTAAAGGCAAAGAAAAAGAGGCAGGTGATCTACTAGATGGTGCTGCGCGCCATGAGATAGTTTGCCAGAGGAAGAGTTGGAATCCCTCTTTAGAGTTTCAAGTTGAGAAGGAAGTGGGAATTGACAAGCTAGAGGTACCTACAAGCAGTAGCAAAGAGTCAAATCATGAGAGAAACAGGGGAAAGATCTTGGAGCGACTAGCTTCTGATGCTCAGAAATTAATCTCTATTCAAACGTCAGTGCAAGATCTGAAAAAGAAGTTGGAAGCAGAGAGGAGCAAAATGGCCAAGGATCTTGAATTTGATAGAGTGAAGAGACAATTGCAAGAAATTGAGGAGGCTGTCATGCATTTGGTTGATGTTAATGATCAGTTAACGACAGACATTGAGGAAAGAACCTTGCATTTGGAGGATAACAATTCAGAAGAGTCAGAGGAAGCAGACACTGGATACAGAAAGGGGTTAACAGATCGAGCTTGGAATGGGTCTGAGAAGATTGGTCGATTGGAGCTCGAGCTGCAGAGCATCCAGTACATTTTTCTTAAACTGGATGGTGAAAAGAAAAACAAAGTTAAACACAGATTTCCTGGAAGTAAAACTGGCATCATCTTGAAGGACTTTCTCAACAGTGGGAGGGGAAGTCGTCGAAGGCGGAGGAAGGGTTGTTTCTGTGGGTGTGTGAGACCTTCTACGAATGAGAACTAAGGTAAATGCAGAAGTTTCTTGATACAATTGACCGAAGTTCCTTGAACTGGTCCTGTTGTGTTCTAGAGATTCGTTTCTTGGACTAATTAGAATGAATCTGTTATTATTCTAGCTTAGGTGGTCCTAAGAATTAGCACGACCTAGAAAGAATAAGCTGATTCCTCCAGCATTTTGAACTTATGTAAATTGAGCTGTACTCACCCGAACTTATATTATAAGCTTACGCAGGAACTCCAAACTGCCTGATCAAGAAGTTATTTGTATCTGCCTTATCAAGAAGTTACATTGTATGATACTTTTTGCTCTGTAGAGCTCGCTTCAATCTGGTATTATACACACTTTAGTAATAACACGTTTCATAGGATCTTTTCTCTTAAGTTCTATAATCTTCTGCCATAAGGTACAAGCTCATTTATTTTCTGACATTGCCCATATGCACATTCCTGAGAGAGAATCTTCGACAGCAGAAACCATCAGAGCAGGAACTTTGGGGCCTCAGTCCCTGCAATTTCAACAGATTACTCTACTCCATCCATACACAAATAGGACTTGAAATGGGATGTTCAGTGTTAAAAGTAACAAACTTTTTCTTTTGTAAGACAAGTATGGAGTGCAAATGACACACAAAACGGAACAGGAAACCTCTGTCAAGCACTATGACCAATCACTGCCATGTTCTATTTGTTGCTGCGGAACATTGCCATTCTTAAAACCATTGTGTGAAACGTAAATAATTGGAGAATCTGTAATGAAAAATGCTGAAAAGGTGAAGACCCTGTGGTGCTCATCCCAAAAGAACGGAATAAATTTTCTTCTCCATCAAGCCTTCACAAAGAGGTCCCCGAAACCATTCTTAATCTCAAGCTAAACCTTAGACGAAAAGATAGCTGAACTTTGCTAGACGAGTACATGGATTGTGGCATATTCTGTTCTTACCATTTCCTTTATTACTAGGTTTCTGACCATGTAACAGTTGAAGGAAAAGTGTCAAAGCTACGAGGAAAAGTGTCACAAGTTCTTCATTGCTTCCTGTAACCAGCAGATCATCCACGTATAATGAAACAACTACAAAATTGATCTCATCACCTTTGATGTAGAGGGTAGCTTCGTTGAGACTTTTCTAAAACCCAACTGAATTAAATGCTCATCAATTCTACTATATCAAACTCAGGGTGTCTGTTCCAAGCCATATAAGGCTTTCTTGAGCAAATATAGATCATCTTCGTGCCCTTTGACTGCAAATCCATCAGGCTACTCAATGTATATCTCCTCTTCAAGAAAGTCATTTAGAAAGGCTGATTTAACATCAAGTTGATAGACTTTCCAAGTCTTTTGTGCAGTCATTGCAAGCAACAACCTAATTGTATCTAGTCAAGCAACAGGAGCAAAAGTGTCTGGAAAAATCAACACTAAAAATATGAGCATATCCTTTCACAACAAGCCTAGCTTTATGCTTGTTGATTGAGCCATCAGGATTTAACTTGGTTTTAAACACCCACTTTACGCCAATCACCTTTCTATCTACGGGTCTTTTTACCAACTTCTAGGTCTAATTTTTTTCAATCATTTTGAGCTCTTCCTCATTATAGTAACCCATTTTGGATCTTTCTCAGCTTCCCAAATATTTGCAGGTTCAAGTATAGCCACATTATATCTCTAATAGATATCAGAAAGTGATCTGATGCCTCTAACAAGATTTTCATCAAACATCTCGTCTTCTTTGAGCTGTAATTTTATAACTTGGTTAGGAATCAAAGTTGATTGCTTTCCTTCCTAATCCCACTCATCATTCTCCATGAAATGCATATCTTTGCTTATCAAAATTTTCCTAATGTTTGGTTGGAAAATTTTGTAAGCCTTGGACATTGTGCTATAACCAACAAAGATGTATGCTTCTGCTCTTTTATCCAGTTTATCCCTTTTAATATGAGGAACATAAACAAAGCACAAGCATCCAAACACTCTGAGATATTTTAGAGAAGATTTAAAATCATACTAGGCTTCATATGGAGTCTTTCCTGCTAGAGCTTTTGTAGTAAGTCTATTGAGAAGGAAGACTGCAGTGTGCATGTTGAAATATAAATGTAAATAGTTATTTAGTGTTAGTTAAAAGAAGTTTTTCTGTTATAATAGAATGTTGAGCTGGACACTTAGCTTACATTCTCATTTTGTAGTTAGCTTTGTATATAAGTTTTCATTGTATTCGTTGTACAACTTTTAACAGAAATGAATGATAGTTCTTTCATTCACAAGATTACCTCTCATTTGTTTTCACATCTGAACATGATATCAGAGTCAATTGGCTAAAATTGATGCGAGATATTGAATCTGTTAGTTGCTGTGAGGAATTTTGCTAACTATTCGCACATCAGGATTTGATTGCAGTTAGTTTTAGCTGAGTAACTTGAGAAATGGCAGATTCACGAACATATGCAGGAAGGAATGAATTTCAGGAGGAAGATCCCTACCGACTACACAATTCATATCATCCAGGAATGGTGCTAGTAACATCGCCATTGATTGGATCCAATTACATGACTTGGAGTTTTTCAATCATAAATTTGTTGGAAGCAAAGGATAAGTCAGGGTTTATTGATGGTTCTTTGACTGTACCAGTGAATGATGCAGAGTATAAAAGATGGAGGAAGGTTGATTGTAATATAGAGCAATGGATCTTGAATTCTATGGAGAAGGAACTTGTAGATGCTTTTAGCTACAACACTAATTCCAAGATTCTTTGGGATAAAATAGAAGAAAGGTTTGGGGATAAGAAAAATAGTCCTTATATTTATCAAATACAAAGAGAGATCAATGTTATAGAACAAGGAAATAATTTTCTACCTGTGTATTACAATAAAATGGCAAAATGTTGGGATGAGATGAATCGATTGGAACTAATGCCAATGTGTATATGTAGTGGCTGCAAATGTGAACTGAACAAGAAACTAGAAGCAACATAAATGAAGCATAGAGTGTTGCAATTCTTGATGGGACTTAATCAATCTTTTGATCATATTAGAATTCAGATCTTAGCATCCGATCCTTTACCCAATATCGATAAGGTGTACTCTATGGTTGTAAGAGTTGAAAGGCAAAGACACATATAAATGCAGAATACTGAGTCAATAGAAAGCAGTACTATATTTGGTAGAGGCCGTAATGTTGGCAAAGGAAGTTTAAAAAAAAGGGATAACAAGAAAGAGGATAAACATTGTGATCATTGCAATATGAAGGGGCATGAGAGGGATTCTTGTTTTAAAATTCATGGTTATCCGGATTGGTGGAAGTGTTGGACCCCGTTACCGAAACCCAACTACTAAATCCGAAACCCTCATACTTATACAAGATTCCTTATAATCTCTTCTTGCTCTGATACCAAAAGATGTTGGAATCCGATCCTCGAACCCAATGATCGATCCGAAAAC
>JANVCL010000214.1:45201949-45218656 GCA_026546855.1 Erythroxylum incrassatum | reverse complement strand
AGCAACAACCTTGGTTGATAAAGAGAGGCCTTACGCCAACTTAAGCACAATTTACTTCATGCCCAGTCATCAATGAAGAAATTCGATGATGCTCATAGGAGGGAGATACAGTACCAAGTAGGAGACTTGGTCTATATTAAGCTCAGGCCACATAAACAGCTCACCATGGCAAGGCGTATCTGTCCTAAGCTGTTTGCAAGGTATTATGGCCCTTTTAAGGTTATTGGAAAGGTAGGACAGGCTGCTTACAAATTACAACTTCCACCTACAGCCAAGGTACATTCAGTTTTCCATGTTTCTTCATTGAAAAGGACTATAGGTGACCACCCTATTGAGCAAGATCTTCGCCAAAGGTTAGCAGTGGATGTTTATGAAAGGGTCAAACTCGAAGCAATCCTGGCTTCACGTTACAGCAAGTCTAAAGGCAGAAAGGTTCAACAATGGCTAATCCGTTGGAAGGCTAAACCAGTAGAGGAAGCTACCTGGGAGGATACACACTTCATAAAGGGACAATTCCCTTCTATTCCCCTTGAGGACAAAGGGCCTATTGAAGAGGAGGGAATTGTTAACAATTCACCTTCTACTCAGCCCATACCAACTAAGCTCATTAAAACTTATACTCGTAGAAACAAATTAGAAAAGGAGAGAGTGTCAGCTGCCATGTAGGCAAGTTTGTTAGAAGGTAATTATGGAGAGAGAATTAGAGGGGGGGATATAGTTGTCTATTGAGGATAAAGAAAACAACGATTCTATAATCATTATTAAGAAGGTTGACCTAGTTCATCCAGGATGGGAAGCTTGCTCCAGCTTGTTATCATCTAATATACTATCAGTAATACAATCTCTATTGAGATTCCTAACAGTTGTTGCAATCCTTTTTGGAATAGTTACAAGAATTTTTTGAACTAATCTAGGATCAAGAAATTTAAAACCAAGTGACCTTACTTTTTTTTGCAATTCCAAGCAATATGTCATAGTACTCCTTCACTGTGTCAAAATCCTTCATCTTTTGAAGCTCAAATTCTCTGATCAGGTTAAGAATTTGCATTCCCTTGATCCTCTCATCTCCTTCATACTCCTCCTTTTGCAAATTCCAAACTTCAAAAGCTAATTTCATTATCATGATTCTGACAAAGATTTCTGGGATGACCGCATTAAATAATGTAGCTCTAGCCTTCGACTTTCTTGATTTCTTCTCCTTGTGATTTTTGATTTGTGCCATAATTGGATTTGTTGGTAATGGAGGAACTTCGTAGTCCTCCTCCACAACTTCCCATAGATCATTTGCCTCCAAATGAGACTCCATCCTTGCTGCCCAAACATGATAAGCTTCACCATTAAAGACTGGTGGTGCTAGTGCAGTGAAGTGAGCTTCTGAATCCATGGAAGAAGATAAAAGAGAGATATAGAAAAAGTTTCTCTCAATCACAGGTCCCTCGAGAAGAGTGCTTTGATACCAATATGTTGGAGTTTTTAAGAGAAGGAGAGAGACTGAGATGAAAAACAAGATGATCAACAATAAAAGGAAAGAACAACGAAAATCTGTTGTGTAAAGTCTGTTCTTTTATTAATGAGATGATAAGTTTAAATACAGCAAAAGATAGTAACAGAGGAAACGAAAAATGAGGCACTACATGGAACACATTTTCATGATCAACAACTACCTAGAAAACAACAACTACTACTGTTGATCAGGTCAATTGAACCAGTCAAATGACTAAGAAATTGAATATAAGAAAAAAGGTGTGAAACTTCAGCTTGGACAATGTTGCAGCAGCTAAAGCACAACTTCAACAACCATTTTCACCAATATAAAGTACATTCTCATTCCATAATCTGAATAATACAAAATTAGGCAACAAACGCTGAACATATCTTCTTGTCATCTATGTAACACTACAAGCTTCAAGCTTCAACGAAAAGAAGGAATGATGAAAATTGGCTGGTACATGGACATGGTCACTAGCCAACGGTACTTATAACTTTGATTTGAACAGCAGGTGAGGCCATGGTTCCTGAAGCTTGAATTTGTGGAGTACCTAGAGAGTTAAGCACACATTGCAATCAACAGGATGTAAATAGAATAAGCTGCACTCTTGAGGTGATCTCTGTTGAGGCCTATTAGGAATACAATTTCCTGTGTCGTCTTTTCCAGGTAACCTGAGGCACTCCACTGGTTCACCTGAAAAGTAGTTGTAAGAATATGTGAAATTCTCCAAATTCTGCAATAAGCATATGCTCCTGGGAATTTGACCAGATAACTTGTTATGTGCCACATTTAGCTGCTCCAATCTCTTCATTTGTCCTATAGATTCTGGCAAATGACCAACCAGCTTGTTGAAACTCACATCAAGAACTGTCAGCTCTCTCAACCATCCAACATCTTCTGGTAAACAGCCAGTTAATATCAAATTCGAGAGGACAATCTCTTCAAGGGTATGCGCCATTTTTGACAGGCTTGAAGGTATACAACCGGTGATGGCATTATTGGCCGCAACAAACACCGAGACAGGAGAATTCCCAAGGTTTTGAGGCAAGGTTGACAGGAACTTGTTGTCGTTAATGAAAAGTGCATCGAGTTTGAGATTAAATAATTGAGGTGGGATGGTTCCATAAAATTCATTGAATCGTATGTCCAGATATATTAATGAAGGCAATTGAAGAACAACATAAGGGAATAGACCACTGAAGTGATTGTTACTAATGTCAAACTCATACAGAAGTTCAAGATGAGCAAAGGTATGTGGGATAGTACCATAGAAGTGATTAGAGTTTATATGAAAAATGGCAAGGTCCTTAAGGAGGCCAAGCTCTTTAGGCAAGAAACCTGCAATACCAGCGTGGTTCAGGTCTATGACGGCCACCGTCAATGTTGGAGGATCATCCGGAGCTGGTGCACAGTAAACACCAGTGTAATTACACACGTCCGGACCATACCAATTGGAGGTGAATCCGTAAGGGTCAGAGACAATTGCAAGCTTCCAAGCTTGAAGAGCTATGTAAGCATCTAGTAGTCTCGGATTTGGAATGTCCTGAGGAGGGTCGAAGAACTGGTGTGAGGGCTTGAAGAAGAAGAGGACTGCAGTGAGGAGGATCCAGGATAGATTGAGATAGGAGTTCTTCATTTGGAGAAAGAAATGTTGTGCCAGTGATGACGTTAAGTGAGCCTACTTGTAATTGCAGTTACTTCACACTTGTTTTAACATCAAGAATAGTGTACATGTGTGCACTTAATTTTGATCAGAATCAGGAAATCTCCTGTTAGATTAAGCGGTGTCTACCTTAGTAGTTGCTAAGAAACCATGTGTAATAACAATGCTTCCTTTTAATGGCAATTTCTCTGCATTGCTTATAGCTGGAACATTTTGTGCTAACAATAAATGTTGACGAGTTAAAAATGGTGATGACAGCCTGTTTCCTTCTTTCTTATAGCATCAGAACTTATAAATACGTGTTCTGAATAAATTGTTTAAACTCGAAATCAACGAATTCGACTTATGTAATGCTTACAAGTCCTAATACTTGAAGTTATAACCTAAGACTTGAACAATATTACAACCTACGACTTGCCACATACATTTTTTTCTTCATAGTGCCCATGATCAACAGAGACATTTGGCTTTCCATCCGAAAATGGAAAATCAGGCAAAATGAGAAGCTGAAACTGAAAGTAGTTTGGTTCGGCTGAATAATTAGAGAGACGTCATTATCATAACACGTTTAATCTTAAATTCTTGGTCGGGACCATCTTACAGGAGAGTAATGGAGTTGGACTGTTGGAGACAGAGAAGCATCATCTGCTAATTTAAGTGGACAGAGTTTAGCAGTAAGCAGAAGCAGGGGCCAAGGAGCAATGGTATGTAGTACAAAGCCTGACAATGGAACCACGGAAGAACCCTTTTCATTGAATTTACAATCATAATTCATAACATTAACGCCGGTCATGTGAACGATACCTTCAAGGCCTCAAACGAGTATCTGATTTTAAGCTATGGTCGGTTAGCCACATGGTTTTGCACACCTAGATTTATGGAGGTCAATTAATCTCGGTGGTTGGAGAATTTAAGAAACAATTCAAGAAACGGGTCCCGTTATAGTTTCGCCGTACCTCTTAATGTCGACGATTAAAACGAATCTTATTCATCGGCTTTTCGGTCACATGTATACCCTACACGATCAGGAGGGGGAGAGGAGATGGAAGAACTGCAAGCTCTTGTTAATAATCAGCTTTTTATATAATAATAAAATTAAAACTAATAATTAAAAAAGATAAATTCGATTTAATTAAAATTTTATTAATAATTTAAAACTGAACTAATTTAACTATAATAACCTTAAACCAGTTAACTTTTTAATTTGGATTATTTTAATAATTTTTATTAATATAAATCGGTTAATTTATTAATTAGTTAGCCAATTTTCATAACTTAATATATTTTAGTAAATCAAAATAACTTTTGTAAACTATAACAAACTAATAATTTTTATGTAACAAGTTTGTTTTCAATTAATCTTTAATTTCTTCCGTGAATAAGGATAGCCTAATTCTTCATTCTTTTTTATATTATTTGATTATATTTAGTCTTTATTATTATTTTTTATTTGAGATTTTTGGCAATGATTTGACTTAACCTTCTTTTAAAATATAATTCTAATTATTTCAATTATTTCAATTTTTATGTTAAATTTACTTTTACTTTAAATTATTAGAATTTTTAGCAATTGGCTATATATTAATAGATATTGATATTTTAAAGTATTTCATATTTATTATATTTATCCTTATTATATATATTTTTAAATATATATCAATTTTACGACATTGTAATATTGATTGAACTTTTAAATCTTGAATCTCTTATTTTACCAATTTATATTTTGGTCTAATTTTTTAAATATTTATTTTAGTTAGTATTTGTAAGTTTTAATATTACCACCAATGATCCTCTTTAAATTTTTAAATAAACTGCAATTGAATTTATAGCTTCTTAAATTAGAAATTTCTTATCAAAATTTAATTCACCAACTAAACAATTGATTAGAAGCAATTGCTATGATACCTTTCTTTCAATAGAACGGTGGTATTTTTACTTATAAAGACTCGAAGGATAAGCTAGTTTAAGTAATTAATAAGTTTCTTTTTTTTTTTGGTGAAAGGCGGGGCATACACATGAGAATAAAATTACAACACAATGGTACGTAGAAAAGTAACTCCCACAGAATTAGCAAACAAAAATGAGGAAAGACCCTCCACAGCATCCAGCAACCAATAAACCCCGATAGGTAATCGGTAGCTATAGCGAGCTAACCAGTCAACACACCTATTTTCCTCCCGACAAATGTGACAAACGCGAACAACCTACTGCCTAGAGACTAACTCTTTGACAGCCAGCACCGGTTCACCACCATAGAAGTAATTAATAAGTGGATTTATTACATTCTGTGAATTTTCTTGGTTAATTATATTTTTCTAATAATAAGCAACTAAATTAGACACGAAGCGGTTATCAGATTGGGTTTGGGGTGGGAGATATAATTAGTGGGTCTTGGGGCCTAGGGCCATATAAATAGTATTGAGGAGGGCTTGAAGAAGTGGGTCAGTCATATGTGAATTGGAATAAACATCACTTTGTTGCTTATACGTAAAAATAATAAGTGGAACGGGCATATTTAATTATCTTTCACAAGTATGATGACTAAAATTTTAATTATAAATAATAATTTTTGAATAATTTATTTTAATAATACATAATCTGATTGAGATTCACAAATTTTTAACATATTTTGTATAATAAAGATCTATTTTTAATTAAGAAGTATTTTTATAAAAATTAAGGATTAAAGACTTTTAAATTAATAAGTACACGAGAAACAAATTTTACTGATTAGATTATTTTGAAATTAAAAATGAGCCTAAGTTTAATTAAAAATGAATACAAATTTGAATTAATTAAATTTTAAAATAAGATCGAGCAATTTGAATTAGTTCCATTAAAACTTTAACACTACGATGTCAAATCCGATTCCAAGTCATTCAACCGTTTGAATCATCCTCTCCTCTGCATTGCATTGTATTAATCAGCATGCATGTGTATAGTTATTTCACTTTGACGGGGATCATTGTCCAACGCTCCATTTCAAAGACATGACAATATCAAACCCAGACATTTCCTTGCGAATAAATGACTTTTTACACGATCTTTTTGTTAATGAAGTTTGATTCCTCTCATATGTGCAAGACTTCTTTTTTAACTAGCCATCCTGTTCATCGTAAAAGGAATTTAACTATATAGTTATTATAATTAATATTTGTATATATTATAAATAATATTAATCATAAATATAGGTAATTTTATTTTTTAGAAAAATAATTTTACTACGCCTACCCTAAATGTATGGCTTTGTTCAACTATTATGCACATATATTTCCTTTATCAAAGACAACAACATATTTTTTGAAATACAATAATGTAATTTTTAAATTAATGAAATTATATATTTGATCTCTTCGGCAATACTTTGTGGCCTAGAAAATATTGTTCTAGCTTTAAAGTTTCTCGATTTCAAGTAAAGGAACTTTGTTTATTTTTATTTTATAAATTTAGAATAGATTCATTAACCTTGCATTGTGTAGTGAAATTTAATATGTGTTTTGGAATAATTAAAATCTCATGATTTGGTGTCTAAATTTAAAATAGAAAAATCACGTATAAAAATTAAAATTCTTTTGACTAACTTCATTTAAAAAACAATTGCATCTTATATGGGAGTGAAAGAATTAAGCCCGATCCTTTGACTATTATTGGAATATTCTAATTGTACATGAAAATATATTAAATTTAATTCGATTTAAATTTTAAAAATAACTATAATTTAATTTGAGAGTCTAAAGTTACTTGAAATTATTTTTTGAATTTTTATTTAAAATTTTAATTTGTTTAGTTTTAACTTTTAAATCATTTAATTTGTAATTAACTTGATACCAACTCTAAGGGTGTGCTTGTTTGGAGGTATGGGAAAAAAGATATGGGTATGGAATGAAAATTGATATTTGATATGAACTTATAATTGAAGAGTTAAGAGTTTCATTTCTTAATTTTTGGCAACCCTCCATTCCTTTCATAATCCAGAGGAATGGGAGTGATTGCTATGCTATTAACTTTTATGTATAGAGGGCAGGTAAAAGGTAGAAATTAGAAAAGAACCAAAGTATAATTATGAGCCAAATAACTTCATAAGTAAAGCTTTAATTTCAATAATCAAATTTATAGTGAAATCAATTAAATAATTAATTATACGATAATTAATTAAAATAAAATTTATTCATTAATTAAAATACTGTAATTAAGTATTATTATTATTCATTAATTAAAATATTGTAATTAATTAATTAATTACAATATCACTAATTAAATTATTATTATTATTTATATAATTACATTATAATTAATTAAAATATAACTAATTTAAGTATAATTATTCATTAATTAAAATATTGCAATTAATTAATTAATTAATTAATTATAATATAATTAATTAAAACATTGTTATTAATAAATTAATTGAAATATAATTAATTAAAATATAATTCATTCATTAATGATTCCTAAAAACCTCTAACAAAAACAATGTATTCTTTGATTGATGCAATTGTCACTCTTGTTTACATTATTTGAACATGTAATTAAACAAAGTAGTAGGTAGGACTATATGGAACTGATTTATTTTCATTATTTGAACCTTTCAACGAGAAATTAATATGCCACAGCAAATGTACATGTATATTAATGATCAATGAAGGTCAAATTCTAACTTAAAACACAATAAACATAATCTGAAAGCAATCTATTTTCCATATTCTTCTTTCTTTTTCTTTTAATAAATGTAATAAAGACCTGAGGGTGGAAAATTATTTGCATCTCTTTGATGATCAAGGATAGTGATAATACTGGACAGGTGGTGGCGGGGGCGGAGGATGTGGTGGAGGTGGAGAAGGTGGAGGAGGAGGGTTTGCATTTGAGCAGCCAAAAGCATTGCAATTAACAGGATGAGCATAGAATGACTTGCACTCATCGGATGATCGCTGCAAAGGCCTATTTGGTATGCAGTTCTTCCTATCATCTTTAGCTGGCAACTTGAGGCATACCGGCGGCTCACCACAAAAGTAATTATAAGAGTACGTGAAGTTCTGCAATTTCGGAAGCAGGCATATACTCTCTGGTATCTCCCCGGATAGCTTGTTGTGTCCCACATTTAGCTGCTCCAAGCTCTTCATTTTTCCAATCGACCCTGGCAAAGTACCCACAAGATTGTTAAAGCTCAAATCGAAAACTGTCACTTGCTTTAACAACTCTATATTTGACTGCAGACAACCCGTTAATCCTATGTTCATAAGGATTATCTCATTCAGTGTTCCTCCCATTTTGGACAAGCTAGAAGGGATGCAACCACTCAAGTCATTGTTGGCCAATACAACAACTGAAACTGGAGAGTTTCCGAAGTTTTCAGGTAAGGGTGACCGGAATTTGTTGTTATTAATGAAGAGAGCATCGAGTTTCAGATCGAAAATTTTAGATGGGATGCTTCCTTGGAATTCATTATATCTTATGTCGAGAAATTTTAAAGAAGGTAGACAAAGAACAACAGAAGGGAATTGGCCACTGAATTTGTTGTTACTAATGTCAAGTTCGAAGAGAAGGTGGAGAGAGCTAAAGCTTTCAGGGATTGTGCCACAGAAGCGGTTCGAGTTGATGTGAAACAGAGCCAAGTCTGTGAGGAGGCCAAGCTCTTCAGGCAAGTAACCAGCTAGGTTGGCATGGTTTAGGTCAATACCAGCAACAGTTTTGGTATGAGGCTCATCTGGAGCTGGTGCACAGTACACACCTGTGTAGTTGCACACATTTGGACCATACCAGTTTGAGGTGAACTTGTTGGGGTCAGAAGTGATTGCGTGCTTCCAAGCTTGGAGAGCTTTGTAAGCCTTTTGCAGTCTAGGGTCTGAGATGGTTTGATCATCAGAAGCTTGATCAGAGGGTTTAGACAAGAAGATGGTGATGGTGAGGAAGCCCCAAAGGGCGAGGCTTAGATATGAACCCTTCATTTTGGAGAAGGAAATGTCATTGATCTTTCATGATCATTTATAGAGAAGTCGAAACAAATTTATATGAGAACAAGAAGATGATATCGTACAAATAATCAATTGAATAAATTAAGGGTTCCAATTTCCGTAATAAAGACTGACATAATATGATAACTAGTGGAGTACAGTAAGGTTTTACATTTGAATTTGACTTTGCCTACTTAAGATAACAATTAAGAATTTCACCTGCTTTTTGTTTTTTATTAATTTTGCTTTACGCGGTGTTTAATTTGTATTTAATTAACTTTTAACCAAAGTATTTTATATCTAGAATGTGATTTTAATTTTATAGCAACTTTATATTATGCATACTGTTGGCTTTAAAATGGTCACATTGACCGTTTATAGTATGAGAACAATGACTTGACAAAAATAGAAACAAACGCGTGAAACATGAAAACTAATATGTATATTATACAGAAGTCTCGTACACTTCTTTGTTTGACTTGGTTTCGCGTCTTGAGAATAGAGACGTACTTGTGAGGGAGAGCTTTGCCGCCTATATGATCCAATTCGGCTCAAATTTAGATTAGTCGATTGTCTGTGTGACGTCGGATACTAGATGATTTAACTGAAAAAAATAACAAATATATTATATTAGTTATAAGGTTGAAGATTAGGTTAATTTTAAAGTTGAGTATATGCTCTCGTGTATCATTAATTTAAATAAAAGTCTAATTATTTTATGACGTCTGCTGCCTTTTTTTTGCGGTTAAAAACTAAAATATAAATCATAATTTGAAATTAGACTTCTAATTTAATTTATTATTATTATTAAAGAGGGCTTAGTTTTCACATACCCAAATAATTTTGAAAAATCACATAGCCAAATATTTGTTAGAGGTATTATTGCAATTGGTAAAAGTTGCTTCTTTGTAACTAGAATATCCAAAAAATACAAAAACAATGTTGCATATATTGATGACCTTCACTCGACTCTCGCAGAAAGAAGAACTTTATGCATTGGGATATGTTGACTTTGGAGAGTTGGGAAGTTGAATGTCTTAAAAGAAAAATACAAGACCAAATTTAAACTTGTGTTAGGTTAAATCTCCTAAATACTAAAAGTCTGTTTGGTTGAATGTTAATTAATGGAATGGAATGTAATATAGCGAAAAGTTGTTTGAGAATGATGGAAGGATTCATAATGTAATGTAGTGAAATGTTGTTTGAAAGATAAATAGAATGAAATGTAATGTATAATAAATGACTATTATACCCTTTATATTAAAATGGTTGTTGAAGGAGTTTTATATATTTTTATTTTAAAATAATAAAATTTTTATTATTTTAGTCTTAATTATATACAATTTATTATTAATTATATACAAATATTATTATTTATTATATTATATTATATTATATTCTATGTGATTTATAATTAAAAATAATTTTTAATTTTTATTTATAGAGAAATATATACAAACAATTAAAGAATAACTTTTTATATATTTTCTATTTCCATTAATAAAAATTTTATTATTAATTAAATGCAATTTATTATAATAATAATATTATTATTATTAATTATTTAATAAAATGTATTATATCAAATATTATTCTATTCTATTTAATATATTAATTCTATTTAATACAATATTATCACTTGGTCACAGTTGGTATTATTAAAAATTATTGAGGGCATATTAAGTAATATCTATTTATTAGTTTATGTTCCATCGTAAACCTTCTGAATCAGAGGTTTCTTATTTTGACTGTTTATAATAGAATGAAATGTAACATGAAACCATCCGCTTCCATCTCATTCCATTCCATTTTATTTCATTATAAAACTTAGTTCCAAACAATAAAAGTGTGTTACATTTCATCTTGTTCCATTATGAAACCCTCAACCAAGCAGGCCCTAAGACAATACAAAACAAATTATCTTAATTAAAAAAAATTTAAGCAATTATTGAAATGAAAATCGGTGAAAAGGAAAAATATATTGTAATATTAAGATTATAGATAAATAATTAATATTACCTTTGTCTTTTATTTAATCATCTAAATTAGTAAGAATCATATTTATTTCTTTTCGGATAATTTGAAATCAATTGGATTTCTATCTTAAAGTATATTTAAATTTATGTGTTTCAGTATTTAGATATACTTAGAATGATTTTAATTCATTCTCAGCAGTTTTAGAATACCTTAATTAATTGCTTATTAATTATCTTTTTAAACTATGTATTATTAATGAGAAATGTACAGAAAAAATTAAATGATTATAAAAACTTATTATAAGTTAATTAATACAAATTAAATAGTTATCTAAATTTGAACAAGCCAAGTTACCAACCCTTCCCAGGAGTCCCCACACGTTTGAGTGCCAGCAATTAGCAATTGAGCTAGAGCATCAACCGGCTGAATGGTGAGCTATGCAATTATTTTCTGCGAACAGAATCATTTCAGTTCGTGGTTGGTTATCCATAAAATAGCTATCTCCGGTTTGGGAATTGGTGGTTGATGAAAATGGAACCGGAAGGAGAATCAAATTATCAACTAAGATCTTATTAAGCACCTTGTTTATGCGATTTATAGAATAAAATAAAATGTTCCATAGAGTAAGTACTGAAGTGAAATTATAGGAAGAGGCAATATTTGGTTGACATGCAAGTTGCAACTAATTAATATTCTTGAAAATTTGATTGACTAAGATCTACTTCCCCAATGGGACCACAATAGCAAAATTTTATACTTGTTGGTCCACTTAGAAGAAGAGTGGTAAATTTTATTTTTTTTGTGACGATAAAATCATATATTCGAATTATGAAAAAAGTCTCTTCGTAAAAATTATAAAGAAAAAATTGCCTACATTGATAATTCTCCCAACTCTCGCAAAACAGAGAACTTTGTACACTCGATTAGAATATGGGAAGATGCTATTATCCCTTGTTACTTTCAAAGCCTCTTTGATTTAAAGTATCCACATATTTTGATGATTAATAAAATAGTATCTATATAACTTTATATATTTTCAGCAATCAAAAGTAACTTCATTCTCTTGTCAATTCTATTTAAAACAAGTGAAAATAAAAGGTTAATTATCAATAAATATATAAAAATACATCTATTAAACTAATTGTCAAACCACAACTTGTTAAGTTAGATAAATTATCATATATTTTCATGTAATTGACCTAAAATCTAATTCAACTCTCATTTTCCTTGTTAAGTCAAAAAAATGCACAACCAAAACCGAGGCATGAGGTGGTTTGGTTTTTCGTCAAAAGACTGAACCTCATCTTGCCACGCCTTTTGGTTGTGCATTTTGAAGATGAAGAAAAGCATGAGGGAGTGAGCTAATTAAACTAAAGTCGTCGAAGGGGTAGAGCAGGTGAGGTTTAAGAGCTGGCCTACCGCCTACGACCGATTCTTCTCTACGGTTCATTTTGTAAGCATGCTTGAAGACGATGTTTTCTTTTGGGATTTTGTTAGGTAGCAAGTGGAACATTTTTTGCTTTATTAATTAGTACCACTTGAAAACAGAAACTTCCTAGAATCAGACAATATGATGAAGTCAAGCTCAAGGACGTTAGGTTACGAAAGAGAAACTTGCAAAAAAGAAAGAAGCTACATCAAAGGAAGCAAGAAATCTATAACTCTTTAAGGGTCATTACTCGCTAGTTTAATTTGATTTGGAGGAATCAAAGATATTCTACAACGCTAGAGTAAAGAGATCTGAGGATTCGCTGATGCAAGAAACTATGAAAATAATATAGATTGCAAGTGAGAAGATAATGCCAGGAAGGGAAACAAGTAATCATTAATGATTTAATACGCATATCGGTTGACATATATCATAAGTTTGGTACCACCATCCTTTATAATAAATACGAGCAGTAGTTCTACTTCTTGATACTAATCATAATCGATAAACCAAACCCCTAAGACTAATCCACTAAAACAAGAGAAGGTTAGCCATATATTAAGACTAGTCCTCGAGTCTCACCCACCAAAAATTAGAACCATTTTTGAGTGTATGACATCGTATCCTAGTAAAACAACATAAAATAATATGAATAAATTAAAAATAATAATTTTTAAGACTGATATACTAAAAATTTGTAATCATAATTTAAATCAAATTTATAATCATAATTTATATCAAGTAACAACAATACATAAAACAATATGAATAAATTAAAAAGAATAATGAGATGTTTATAATTTTTAATTGTAATTTAATTCAAGTTTATAAACATAATTTCGATAAAGTGACAGTAAAATGTAATATATTATAAATAAATTAAAAAGAATAATTGTTTAAGAGTGAAGTGTTTGGAGCTTGCAAACATAATTTAAATCAAGTTTATAAACATAATATAGATTAAGTTTGTTACATGATGTTAAATGTATTAATTAGACAAATAATTTATTTAAAATACATAATTTATGAATTATTATATGAAATGATTTACGGGTATCAAGTTTCAACCATATAATAAATAAATAATTCATCGAAGAATAATAAGGAAGTTGACTAATAACCAAAAGTACAATAATACTGAAGTCGATTTTGATTGTTGAGATATGATCAGCCATGGTTGGTGTTTAGACGGTCTTGTGGATTGTGATAATTAAGGTTTGGTGTTAATGGGTTAGGTTGTTGTTGACATGGTCTAATCAAGTTGGAGAAGGAACGTTTTGGTTTTGTAACTGATGCTATATTTTTATGAGTAGTAGGGATGGAAGGAAGATGCAAAATAAATTGCCAATGGAATTTAGAATACTGTTTCTAACTGTAAATTTGTTATATAATTTCCTCATTTTATCGAACATAAACATAGGTTTAAAAAAGGACGTAATGATTAATTAATTGATACTTCCTATTGAAATAAATAATATCATCAAATTTTAATTAATATTGTTTTGCTATTCATGTTTAAAATTTATTGAAAAGGAGAAAATATTAAACTTAAAAATTTTAAATTATGAAATCAATTTGGTTATTTAAATTGTTTTTTATTAATATAAGATAGAGGTTAGAATAATTTCTTGATTATATTTCATATGAATTGCTAATTAAAATTATATTTATATTTCATATGACCTACTTGCATTATGTGTAATTTGTACTGTGGTGATATTCACCAAAGTCTCCGTCAATCTTCAACAAAGTTACAACAAACAGAAGAGAAATATGAAGATTTAAAATATATGTGAAGAATAGGTGTATCTGAACATCGAACAAGAAAGAGAGAAGACTCTTAGATTTAGGAATAGAAGAGTAAAGTTATGCCTAAGTGAAGACATGTAATACTCGCACGAGAAGGATAAGACAGAAGCCTTATCAAAAATGCAGTCGCATTTAACACATTCAAAATGCAGAGTATAATGCATAAGTTGAAAATGTGGGGGGCATGGGACTCATACCTAATTTATGAAGATATAACTGAATGCATTGCTACTAATTCCTATATAAGAGAGACAAGCCTCAGTCATACATAGACACATAATACATTATACTCAATACTTTGTAATCAAAATCTGGGAGTGAACGAAATAAAGAGAAAGTTAGAGAGATGTTAGAGTACTTATCTGAGGGTACTGAAGAGAGTTCAAAGACCTCTTGCAAGTGTTTTAGAAAACACTCAATCTCTTGTAATCTTACTCTATTCTTGATACTAATAGAATCACAAGTGTGATATTCTTGGATGTAGATAGCATTTAAGCTATTGAACCAAGTAAAAATTCTATGTTCTTTATTTTTCAGCTACTTTACTTCCTGCAAAATCAGAACTTCTTTATCAATCTTTGGGTTAAAAGATAGCAGTAGAACACAAAGAACTTAACATCAGTGGTATCAGATCCTATCTACAACTATCTGGGCGATTCTTGGCTATTCAAAGCATCAAGGTTCATTAAGAATTTTATGCATGTATATTTCCTCCCGTGTTTCTTTAAACTACATTTAAAATGGTAGGAAAAGAAATGGATGTCTTCACTGGTAAGGAAGACTTCACCATCTGGAAACTTCATATGCAAGCCTTACTTGAGTATTATGAATGTTATGGAGTTATCGAAGAATAGTATAATGTAGAAACTGATCCTATAAAGAGACTCAAGATGCAAAGACTTGTACACTGCAAGTTAATGCTTCACTTACAACCGATTATGATAAGGAAAGCGTAGAATTGTAATATTGCACAGAAACTCTGGCAAAACTTGATGAATTATATGCTAAAAGATGTCTACCTAACAATATGACAATTTTACATATTCTTGCTAACTATAAAATGAACACTTTTGTTTCTCTTGATGATAATCTGAGCCACTTCTTTAAGTTGGTGCAAGATTTAGAAGCTACAAGAGAAAGGATCTCGGAAGAACACCAAGCTATAGAAATTCTAAAAGCTTTACCTTCTAAATTCAATGCTTTCAAAAAGGTGATTAAGCATGCTAGTGGAGATCTCTCACTATTAAGAGGGTGCTGGATTCACTAATAGAAGAAATAGTGGATATTAATCCATTCAAAAAGGAAGTAGAAGTGATGTTCATAGAAAATAATTATGACATGAAGTCACAGAAAAAGAATAACATGAAAGGGAATTGGCAGAAAGGGAATAGCAAGGATAAGCACACCAAAGAAGGTGATGAAAAGAACAAAAAGACTAAAGGCCCGTTTGGTTGAGCTTTTATCAGTAGAGCTTTTGCCAATAGAACTTTTCTGAGAAAAGCTACTTTTAAAAGCCAGTTGACTGTTTGACTGTCAATTAAAAAATAGCTTTTTAAAAAGAGCTTCATACAGTAGACTGTTTGGCAACATAATAATAAAAAGCACTTTTATAATATTTCGTCATCTTCATCATGCAACTCTCTTTTTCTCAAACCTATTTTTCACAACTTCAACACGAGGAGTAGGACAGCATCGTATAATCCCAAAAACAAACTTCTCATCACATTCATATTGATCCATGAGTCTAACCCTCATACCTGTCAAGACTACAATTCATGATCATATCAAATGAACCTCCACACATGTCACTAACATGATACTTCTTTACCTTAACAGGAAAGAAATGGTGGGAAAAGTTCATCAATTTCAGAAAAGTGTTCTTAATATTAATTGAAAACTTTAAGAGATAATAAAACTGTGCATTTCAATTAGCTGTTACTTACTTTTCTTCACTTCCCAAATTATTCTGTCTGCAACCCATATTGCTTACCAAGTTTTTTTTATATTTGATGGGTGTCAAATCCACCAAAAATAAAATCTACTCCTGAAAAATCAATTAAACTTGTAGCTAGAGTGAGTAGAGTCGAATCCACAGAGATTGGAGATTAATTAATCCTATTGATAACCAGAGAATCGAGAACAAAGAAACAAAAAGGGGGTTTTGTAATTGATGAGTAAAAATACTGAAATTAATAAATAGCAAGCAAATAAAATTAGATTGAAAAGAAATCAGATTAATGGCATCTAACAAGGTAATCTCATTCAAGTTCTATGGTTGATCATTGAAACGAAGAATAAATCCAGACCCCACAATAGATTAGTTATGATTATTGAAACGCTTCTAATAATCTCATCTTTCCTTAGTTTTAGATTAGCCGGACACGCG
>JANVCL010000214.1:45183424-45197817 GCA_026546855.1 Erythroxylum incrassatum | reverse complement strand
CAGATTCAGATCTGAAGCGCAAAAACAGTGAGATGCAAGATTCGTGCTCGTAGGTCTCAAGCTACTGATTCCGCTTCTCGAATCTGACTTGTATTTGCTCGAAATCAAAGATCCCTTCTCCTCATGACGAATCTGACTTGTATTTGCTCGAAATCAAAGATCCCTTCTCCTCATGAAAAAATATGTAAAAAAGATGAGTAGTATGTTTCATCATAGGTTGGTCAAAACGATAATAGAGATAAGAAACAGGAATCAGTTGATTTTCTATCCAGGAAAACGCGTTGCCAAAATATAGAGAAACGTTATTTTCTTGTTTCCATAAATCTGTTGCGGTTTTTTAATTTTGAGAAACAGAAAATCACAACAATGACAGACAAACACGTTTTACTGCTTTGTTTCATTTTTTACGAAAACGAAAACAGAAAACCAAAAAAGAAAACAGAAACAAACGGCTCCTTAGTTAATAATTCAATTATTGTATTTCCTTTATCTTATTTTTAATGCAGTTTTCATTGTTCTTATTCTGATATCGCGTAATTTCTAATAATCACAATTTTTTATTAATATAAATACAATTTAACAATAATTTAGTTCTTTCTATTATTTTTTAAATTTGAACAATGAAATAATTCTTCAAATTTAAAATATGTATATATATATCTATTTGATTTCATGATTTATATTTTTATACTTCAAATTTAAATTCATATAATCCTAAATCTTCTATGAAATTTAAGGGGCAAATACCTTATTATTTAAAAAAATTTGAAGATGAAAATAAAACGGATAGGGCCTTGATGAATTTCTCGAATCCATTCGTTGGACAACTCGGCCCATCTCTAAATTCCCAAGTGTAAGGCCTGCATTCGAAGCTTTTGATGTGATTAACGGTCCAGATTTCATACGTAAAAGCCCCTACTGTCCAGGGGTTCTTCACCTCGTACCCTTGTCAGTGGCTGAGCACAAAAAACTTTAGAAGATCTTGCATAAACCCTAACACATACGACTGTAAAGTGACAACCTTTTCATAAAACAAAGATTCTTACTTGATTCCTGTTGTCTGAACAATGGCTGAAGCTGTATCAGGGTCAGCTAGTTCTACGACTAATGGTGGAGAGGAGGTATCATTGAAAGACAAAGGCAATGAATTCTTCAAAGCTGGCAACTTTTTGAAAGCTGCCGCTCTCTACACTCAAGCTATCAAGCTTGACCCTTCCAATCCCACTCTGTATAGGTAAAGTTTGAGTCTGAAATTTGGGATCTTTTTCATGCCTTGGATTATCTGTTCATAAAACTGCAATTTTTTTGTGCTCTTTATAGAGTTTTATTGACTCGTCTGATTGAGTTCTTATGGTTTTAGGAGTACTTGTTAGCTTCTATATATTTTAACAAATATTGGATGGTTATAATTTGTCGGGAACTTGTTGAGCTAGTTCTCCTAGATTTGTTTCTGTAAATTCCTTACTCGTAATTTTTTTTTAATGAATGCGTTTCCTAGAATGAAGCATGATCTGGACACCCTTTAATCTTATGCCTCTGTGTCACTTCATACAAAAGGATGCCAATTTATGTGTGATTTGAAGTTAGGACTCTAAGCTTTTGGTATTGATATATACGTGGAGCATTTCTCTTTTTTTTGACAACCTCTATCTGGTTTTCATTTCTGTTGGATTGAGAACGAACTCTTCTTTCATGTTCATGAACACGATGATACTGAGCAGGGTAGGCCTTCATTGGCTGTCTTATGTTAGTAGGATGAAAGTCTACTTGAAAAGAAAAACTGTCATTTAGTTCAGAAATTGATGAATTGATGAACATGTGGCTGCTTCATGTTTATAACATGTATGTCTATCCGTACCTGATCTTTGTGCATTTTATGCTGTGCACTCTATTATTTGCTAGTAACCGTGCTGCAGCATTTCTGCAATTGGTTAAGCTAAATAAAGCCCTTGCTGATGCTGAGACAACAATCACTTTAAATCCACAGTGGGAAAAGGTTCCTACCAGTTCATATTTGTTTTCTTATGATATAATGAATTTTCTTAAATATTTTCTGTAATTACTTTATATTATCCCCTCCAGGGATATTTCAGGAAGGGTTGTGTGCTGGAGGCAATGGAACAGTATGATGAAGTATGTTCAAAAGGCCCTTATTTGCTTCATATGTTATTCGATGACAGTAGAGAAAGACATATAGTTTAGGTTTTCTTCTTCTGATGCCCGTACTTTCCATGTTAGTGTAGGCCTTGGCTGCCTTTCAAACAGCTTTACAATACAATCCACATAGCACAGAAGTGTTGAGAAAGATTAAAAGGATATCTCAGTTGGCAAAAGATAAAAAGCGAGCTAAAGAAGTGGAAAGCATGAGATCCAATGTTGATATGGCAAAGCACTTGGATCCAGTGAAAACAGTGTTGGTAAGTGTAATGCATTGTGAAATGACAGTGATTTCTGAACTTTAAACATTATTCTTGGGCTGGTGGCATGGGTGTGAATACATTCTTGTTGAAATTATTTAGTTCCTTTATATTCTTGAAACTCTCTAATTGATATGGTTTCTCGCAGGCAGAGAAGCTTGGACCTGAAGAATGCTGGAGAGACATGTTTTCCTTCCTTGTTGAGACCATGGAGACAGCTGTAAAATCATGGCATGAAAATTCTAAAGTAGATCCCAGAGTCTACTTTCTCCTTGATAAGGAAAAGACTCAAATGGATAAATTTGCTCCTGTTGTCAACATCGAGAAGGTGATGCAATCAATTAATATTTTTTAATTGCCATATTACTGGGTATGAGAAAATTCTTACTGATGCTTGGCAATAGCCATGTTGTGTTTTTGTGTACAGGCCTTTGAGTCACCCCATACACACTCTAGTTGTTTCACATTTCTTCGGCAGTATGCTGAGGATTCTTTCTCCAGAGCAGCTTGCCTAGTGGTTGCCAAAAACATCATATCTTATCCACAGGTAATAATTTACTACCTTGAGTTTGCAAGATAGGTCTTCTTCATTTTAGGTGCTTGCCTATTGTGATCTTCATTTATTTATAAGAGTTAAATTGTAATTGGTATTAATGCTCTGAAAATGAATGTTGGAAGTATTCATGTACACATGCTTTATCTTCTTCAGAATGTTGGACCTTCTTTTTCCAAATTAACAGCATATAGTTGAGCTAGGTAATATCCTTTTTCATTTCAATGTGTAGATTTGTAGTGTAGGAGTGTATACTTGTAGTAAGAAGTTGATAAAGGGATAAATGTTTCATATAATAATTACAGCTGACATGTTTGAAACCAAAGATTCGCATTAGTTGCTTATGTTAATCATTGCATGTTCATCACATTCAGAAAATCTGCAGCCTTCTACATTGGTGCAAATGCTCTTCCTGGCATATTAGTTTCTGTGGTAATTGCTTTGGTATGTGCATCTGGACGGCATTTCTGGCCTGTTAGCGTAGTCACAATTTTGCAATCAGGGGATTTTATTGCTTAGTTGACTGCGAGTTGCAATTAACGTAGTTTTGGAATGAAGTAGCTGTTAATGGCTTCTCAATGTTGTTACAGGTCTGGAAAGGTCAAGGATCAAGGAAATGGAAACATGGACAACATGATGGTTTCTTTGTTCAATTTGAATCACCAATATTGCGGAAATTGTGGTTCATTCCTAGTAGCAATGAAAAGGGGCAAACATTGTGCAAGTACTTCTCTTGGTCCACATCCCTTCTCTCACGTTTGCATACCCTATTAACTGTTACTAACTGGTTCATGCATTAACATAGTTGAATGACTACATAGAACAGGTTGCATCATTCCTTCCCGTAACTTAGTGTGACTCTGTAATACTTACTAGAAATTTCAGTCAGACACGTTTCTGTTTGCTAGAAGGGATGATAGAAAGTAGATTGGCTCAGAGAGTAGTTGGTTGAAGCTTAATAGTTACGCAGGAGATGGGGATTTGCTTTTACTTTTGATCCTTGTTCTATGAGTTCCAGTTTGCTAACGCTGCTGCTACTGTTGATTTGCTTCACTCTTAACCATTCCATTGTATTTAGAATGATCATCCATTTACCTATTCCTTTGTTTTCTCATTGATCAAACTTTTCATATTTCAGGGATCCAGAGAATCTAGACATTAGTACACATGAAGTTATTCCCCGCATATTCAAAGATAAGTTACCCTCTTCATAGTGGTCGCATTTGCCTCACTAAAGACAAATAAGTTCTGCACTTCTAATGGGAGAGTTTGACATTCGAAAGGGAACAGATAACAGCAGATGCCATTTTTCTCCTCCTTTCACTCTTTAACTTTGGAGGAACAGGGAAAATGTGCAAGATCATATCTTCCATCCTTAAACTCTCCCTGCTTTAGGAGGGGCTGTTTTGAGGTTAGCCCTCTTTGTTGAGTGGTATATTTCCTGCTGTGAGCATAATTGTAATTGTTTACAATCAGTGTATGTGGTTTTTGGACAGTGCTCAGCTTCAAACTTTAGGTTTATGGTGATTCAAGTAAGGTTTTGTGCCAAGATCTAGCTTATATTTGAGCTATATTTTCCATTCTTGGAGCTTAGTTCTTGGTTCTTAATTGTTCCCCCATATATAATAAAACATTGTGGTTTCTTTCTTGAGTTTATAATAAAAATTAAACTTGAACACTCTCGAAAGAACATACTCGGAAACTTTTCAAAGATAAAATCACAGAATGGAAAGACACGGTGGGTGATCTCTGCTTGCTACGGCGGTAGTAACTCCCGTGGATCCGGTCCAGCAGGCGAAGGGGGCTTGGAGGGGCATGGGTTATTTTTATGTTTGCCTCTGATGGCTTGTGAATCGTCTACCAACTTCACCCTGTTAAAAGAACACAGTTAAATCTGTTTCCACAAAGAATAAAGAAGTTTTTCAATAGCTTGGTAACCATTCTCGCTTAGTAAGAGCTTGTACCTGGCCTGAGTAACCTTAGACAGAATCAGGACTACGAAAATTAACTTGAATTAAATTGAAAAAAAAACTGAAGCTAAATCATGAATGAATTATGGAAATAATGATCATTGATTCTTTCGTAAGGCCACGATTATCACAAGCAAATATATTAAAACTAAAGATGGATAGATGGTCAAATTTACTATGAATTAAGTATAATATACTATTGTTGGGACACCGGACAGAGATCCGATCCCAGTTACAATAGAATAATTTCAAAATTTGTTTATAATTTTTTATTTTTTGAAAATCAAAATTATTTTAATTCTATAAAATAATCAATACATAAATCAATAACAAAGTATGAATATTAATTTGTAATTTATTCTAAAGCTTGACCATATTCTTATCGTACTTCTTGAACTGTTTTCGAAATCGATTCGTCTTAACTACTGTAGTCGCACAAGTATCCGACCTTTAATGGTATCCACCTAACAGGTTGAGAGAACTCTATAATTTTTTCAAAGATGGTTAAGCAAGAAATGTTAATTCCATAAAGCTTAAGCTTATTTATATTAAATTTTGGATATTTTAGTAATTTAATTGAAATTAAATTCTAATCTTGATTAAACTTTAATTAGAATTATAAATGATTCTAATTGAAGACCTCTTATGCTCAAATAAAATTCAATATCTCATATTGATCCTTATTTATTAAATATATCATATTAATTATAAATTTTTTCAAACTTTACAATCAAGTCTAACTTGATTAAAATAACTTTACTCTTTCAACGTTCGATTTTCAAATATGATGACAATAAATGTAAATTATAACTATAATTCATAATTAGAATTAGATAAATTAATACTCTTTTTAATTTATATTTAATTCTTCAATTAAACAATTTATAATCATATATCAAGATTGACATTTAACAACGCATTATGAGCATCCAAATATTTAGAAATGTCAAAGTGATTTTAACTAACCTTTTTATGCATAATTTTTCTGTATAATTCAATCGTTTCATCATATAACGTTTTGATTAGACATTGAGCATGAAATTAATATCTACTCTATTTTGAGTCCAATCATATTAGTTCTCTACCATTAGCCATCAATTCAATTAATAACATTTGTAAACTATTTACAAAGTGTTACTCCACCTTGGCTAAGAATTTCCTGAATTAATATTAATCGAGAACAACGGAATATTCCCCTTAATTACTTTAGGGTGATAAATCATATCTTGATAACATAAGTATCTCCATATAGTTCATGTTTTATCTAATGACTACCGATTAAAGGACTCGTGATTAAATATGTCATAGGTAGTATCAAACCACAGTAATCCCTATATAAGATAACTTTGGAGACCTCAAGTCAAATGATTACTTATATAGTTATTACAATAAAAATTTTATAAATATACAAGTAATGTTTCAAATGAATTTATCATATATAGTCAGTTTAGTAAACTTGTTCTTAACAAGCACCCACACGTTTGTTTAAGTATCTCAATACTTCAATCTATGAGATCAACTACTTCCTTCAAAAGAAAAAAAACATAATATTTGCTAATAGAAAAATACTAGGAACAATTCAAAGATAATACATAAACGTAATATGAATCTCATAATTATAGTATCATTATAATTTGATTTACAATGAATAATTATCTCATAAACTTTATCATATACATCTAAATATATATAACATAAAAAATTCTTTTAAATTATTTTATTACTAAACTACAACCAATAGATTGGCTATAAGGTATAAACTAACAACTATCATCAAAGTTGGGAGCAACTAAAAATTCAATTCCAAGAGCTCAATTGTGTTCGCCTGATTAAGTAGAGGATGCATGATCGATTCTCACCACAAGCTAAAATTACCTCAAACAAAATATTAACAATGTAGATGGGTAATTGATCAGGCTTAGTAAGAATTAGGTTAAAAATAATATTTTTACCGTCCACAAGATTCGATATTCAACTCGTAATTATAAGTAAAAATAGTTAAGAATGGACAAATGATCCAATTTAATGTTGATATTGATTATGTACAAGATAATATTATTATTATTATCAGAACAATTAAACTTTGAACCCGTAATTATATCAACCCAATTACAAGAATTATGAGAAGAATGAAACTCTATCAAACTCATTTATATCCCTTCAAGTCAAGGTGAACATGCACGAAAGGAATTAGATGCCTCTTGTATACAAACTATGATAAAATATATAGACTTTTTAGTTTAAAAATTTTTCGAAAATTTTCTTTTATTTTTAATTTAAAATTCATTTTTCTTAGAATTTTGTTAAAAAATAAAGAGAAAATAGATATATTATGAACATAAAATGTTACTAATATGATAATAAAACTTAACTTTTAAACCGATTTGATCGAATTAAATTTGATTTAAATTAATAATTTAAGATAATTATAATAAATTATTAGTTTAGATTTGATTTAATTAATTTAATTCAAATTTAGGAATTAAGTTGAATTGTAATATAAATAACATTTAATTAGTTTACCTTTCATGTTTATATTGCTTATGTTTTGTCTACATGTTTACTAGCTTACAGACAATATTTTCTGCAAAATTTTCCCATGAAGACTGTTTTCTGATCTTGGAACACAAGAAACTTCTCTCTCACAAAGTTCGAGCTTCTTCAAATCGAAAACAGGATCAAAAGCAGAGGCATGTGTTGGACTTAAAAGACTCTTACTAGTTTCCCTTCGTTTTATAAACTCCATTTCTTGTTAATTGCTTCTATGGTTATTGTATCAGGAGTTGAACTCTAGCCAATTATTGTATTAGCGTTTGAGGACTGAAATTACAAGTAAACAAATGTAAGAAAAAAATAGATTTTAAATTTTGGAAACAATCATAAAATTGAAATATCAATATGAAATTACAGTGATACTGAAAAAATACACACAGTTTCTATAGACATATAATATAATAGGATAGTTAATGTTCCTGCGTTTGATCTGTGATGCTTTTGTAATGCTTGTCCTAAGGAACATGTTTAAGTAAAATCACACAAGAACTTTGAAAAAAACGATCTACATGATGATATTTCCCAATTATATAGTTTTTTTCACCCTTTGACTGAAATTGAAGGAGGAATCACTCATTTGTCAGAATCTCAGCTTGGGAACATTGTCTCTTGGAGTTTTCTCCATGGAAGATGGCTGAGAAATTGTTGGGAACATGTAAAATTAGTATCTTTTTCCATGAACCTGCAAGTACAGATATTATACAACCAGATAAGATTCAGACTGCAACTGATTAATTATATCCTTTTAGCTCCTTCCTGCTCAGCAGTGGTCATTGAGATCTAAAGTTGTCTTTTTGCTCACCTCAAATCCAACTAGAGATCTGCAGTAGTTGGTGTTTGTGAGGACTGTACTCGTAGATCCACACTCACTATCTTTAAGTGACACTGCAGATCTGTCAAGCTTGATTGACCACGGGTACAGATAATTTTGAGCTGTGGACCCAACATGAGAAGAAGATCTCTGCATTCTCACAGCTCTTGGGATATTTCTACCTTCCATTGATGCTCTTCTTCGACTTGGTTGCCTCTCAAAAGAATCTGGCCTCTGTTTTGGTGCACTCTGTGACCGAACCTTGGCTCTTGAAGATTCTGTGTTTGCCATGTAATTTGGAAATAGTGGGTAGTCATATGAAAGTGATTCTGCATATTCTGGGCGAGGAAATGCAAATTGAAGTCTTGAAGGGTCTGGTTTGGAAATGGCAGAATAGTACTGAGGACTGCTCTGTGCTGTGCTAAAGGAGTAATCCTCAAAATGCCCACTAGAAGCTCTTGGGCTCATTTCTGTCAGAGCTGATGGAGCTGGAGAAACTTGGAAATTCTCTTGTTTTGGTGCATAATGCGTGGAGAATCTCTGCTCTGCTCCTTCTGCTTGACTTTGATGTGAATAGCTATTCCTGCTCTTGCTACTTCCCTTTGATTCTCCAAGATCCATCTCCACAATTTTGACGTTCTCCTCCATACTTCTATCAGTCTCCTAAAAATGCACCAAAAGAACATGTCGTGGATTAGTTGTTCTGGATTCATAGAAGGAACAGGAAGAGAAAAGTTCAGAACAAGGAGGACTCACATAATTTGGGTCCCTAAATCTATTCTCTTGAGTAGATTTCCTGTGAATTGATTGTCTGTGTCTGATGGGTTTAACATCCTCAGTCATTTTAAGCCTCTGAGCTCGAGCTCTAGCCTGTACAGTCACCAATGCCTGCATACACCTCAGTGTAGCAGTGGCCTGTTTCCTAACAATGTGACCCCTCACTAGTGCCTGCAGCTTCACTAAACCTCTCAGAGCACATAACGCTTTCCTTGCCTGTTAATGGAACAGTTCAGATATAACCATTCAGAGTTCATACATTTTGCTATGTGATTGCAAATTAAAGATCCATGAATTCCATACCAAATAAGAACGAAACACAGACTGAATTTTGATTGCAGCAGCCTCTTTAATCGCACTGACTCTGCCACTGGAGGCATTTGTCAGTCGGATTACGGCGGCTGCAGCCTGAACAGCGGCGACGGCAGCATCAGTGGCCGCCGCCGTAGCAGCTGTTATTGCCATGGCATGTTTCTTCTGCTCATTATCTGAATCAAATGAGAGCTGCACTGGTGGATGTGTATTGCTATTTGATTCAATGGAGTTGGTGTCCCTGGGACCTGTTCCCGTGGCTGATGATCTACGAAAACTCCATCTCGTCTTTTCTTTAGGCGTAGTTGGTGGGATCGAAATTGGAGTCGCCGGATTATTGGGCTCCAAGGTTGCTGAATTCTGACCAGGGATGCCTTTCTCCTTCTCTTTTTTTCCTGTCAGGAAACTTTTAAGCCATTTTCCTGTCTTCCCCATCTCTGTCAAATCCTTCTAAGCTGGCATTTGTATCCCACTTGCAAGAAGAACCTATAAGAAAGCAACAAATGAATTGCAGATCTATCCCTGTCTATATCTCTCATTTGTAGCTTTCGAAACCATAATGGTCCACTTCATTAAGTACATAGTACAGAACTGAATTACCCTTTCGTTGTTCCTTCCCTAACCACCACTTCCACAAGATGACATGATCTTTACTGTGATCTAATTAGGTATAGTAAGAGAAGACGAGAGGAACCTTCTCAGTTGAGCCACTTGCAAATTTCATTCCCTTGGAAGAGATACCTTGCTTTCAATGGAAAGTTTTACTAGGTGATCCTGCAACTAACACGTGTTTCTTCCATCAGTGATCCAGAGCAAGGGTGCTATGGTAATTGAAGACTAGACTACGTTGGTTAATATTGGATGGCAAGGCTCAGAAACCATGTGAAAAATGGGACGAGAACATGCAAAATCCGTGTAAAATACTCATTTCAGGACGATAAGTGACTTGTCCATTTCAGGTTTGTCTATCCTTATGAACATGGATAACTGTTAAATACAGTGAGGCCAATCAAATAAGTAGAGGATAGCACGTGCTTATCCTATCCTAGGCTGGTGGATACCTCTCAAGCTTTTTGGAATCAGGTTCTTGCCAAGATCCCAAGTGATGGTCCTGAGTCCTGACCGTGATGGCTGATGCCAAGACCCTGAAGTAAGGAAGGAAGATAAAATTGGCTTTGGCTTTCTAAAGTTTCAACATTCCCCAAAAGCAACGATAGGGGTCCACCTGCTTCATGCCCTTTGTACTAGAGACAACGGAATATGGTGGTGAATGGTGATACCGTGATAGTGTGAGAGCTACTGTTGCGGAGAGACAAGATAATAAATGCTTAAATTAATATTAACTGGCTTTGCCTACATATAGTGGTAGATACTAAGGACCACTAGCAATTACAGTTGGTGAGCATTTGATGTGTAGATCCAACCGAGAAAGGGTAAGTGTGCAGGAACCTAAACTTGATTAATTGCAAGTATGGTGGAAGATCTTTGGGGACCTAACAAGTTTATTTTTGGTTAACATCAACAGGTAATCATAAAATAATCCTAATTTTGGATCTGTGTGATCTAAATATAAAAGACGATAACTTGGATAACATGAACTACTCTAATTTTATCTGGAATTAGTGCTCTAACCACATAAGATTTAGTGAAATGACTGATTTTTTATCGGCTGAAAGATTTTAGAAATTATCATCTATTGTTTGGTGTATTGTTTATTAAAGTTTGCACGGTTTAGAATTTTTAGGCTCGAACAATGTTTTGAAAACTAAACCGATTCGACTAACTTAACAATGAAAATCTTGAATTTGGTCAATTTTTAGTTTGATTTTCAATTTTTTAGTTTGATTTAGTTTAATAATTTTTGTTATTAAAAATTGATAATTTATTAATTAATCAATCAATTTTTATAAATTAATCAGTTTTTATACACCAAAATAGACCAATTAATTTTTATTAACAATCTTTTTTTAGTTAAATTTTAATTTTTTTCGATAACTAAGAACAATTTTTTCAATCATTTTTTAAATTCTTTAATTTTATTCAACTTTTAACCAGTTTTATAATAGTCTACTATCAATTAAACTTTTTAAACTTTAAAACTCTTATCTTATCAGTTTAACTTTCAGTCCCATTTTGAAAGCATTACATATGAGTCACATTTAGGAGGTTGCTTCTTATCTTAGTGAGTTGAAGAACTTAACGGAGACACATTAAATCTGTAAATATTAACTAAATTAAGTTTAGCATTTAAATTTGAATTATAAGTTTATTAAATAACTATATTTAGAATACATGAACTATAAATTATTGTATGTATTTAACAATTTTTTCAATATATACTAAAAAATAAAAATAATATTAGTAAATTCTACAATATTAAAATTCTTGTTAATCTTGTTGTTTTGAACATAGGCAAATAAGTTTTGATTTATTTAATTTATACTGATTGAATGCGACAAATTGAAACGTAAGCATAAATTTTTATGAAAACATTCAAAGAAATGTTAAAATATAATAATCATGTCCTTATAAATCTTTTTTTTAAGTCATGCTTCAATAATTCATTTTATACATAAACAGTAAATATTAATTAATTAATTTTATCAAGCATTTTTAAATAGTATCTGCTGAACAAATCAGCTATATTGATATGTTGTCTACTAACCGTTATTAGAATCAGCTAACAGCTAATACAATCTCCTGATTGTCAAACAAAGCCTTTATGTATTGATTATATTTTAAATCTCAAGTTTCAACTTGAAAAAATCATCCTCTTTTATTTTACTTTATTTGAACTTATGATATTGTAGTAAAATAGGAAGTTGACAAAGACAGAAAATTCTGGGCAATCCTAAAGTGAGGTACAGCCATCCACTGTCCAACGGACAAGAAAAATTTTGACGAAGTAGTCCTTGGTTTGTCCGAAACCTACACACAGATCTGTCGCACATCATCTTCCTCCATCTGCCTCTTCCAGCTAATCACGGACACACCTCCTCTTCGTTCATCTGCTCATCTCTCGCACCTCCTCGTGTAGCTCGCACCTCGTGTTCTTCCTTCTGCCTAAGTCACTCTCCCTTCAAGCGACCCCAGAGTTCGACACTCGAGCCTCCCTTCTGGGTAAGACGTTGTTCATCCCATTGTGTATTTCTTTTGTAATACGTATGGGTTTTGGTAGATGAGGTTTCTGTATGGAGATAATAATTGGTCGGTTTTGCATGAAGACAACCAATAGTCTTGAAAGGCCATTTGAGATTAATCTATCATCCTCTTCTCTGTTTCCACAGAAACAGCTGCATTGTTAGGAGTCCCTATCAGAAACGCATTAGACATATTGTGCTCAAAGTGGTAAGTCGTCTATCTTATCTTCATCCAAGATTGATTTGGGAAAATTATTGTGTGCTGTGAGAATTTGTTTGTTGTGTGAAAGTAGTAAGTCCTCTATCTGTCAATTTGATTGTTGTGTACACATACGTGCATTTTCCCTTCAGATCCTAGACAGAAACAGATTCACCTGCAAATTCACAATGATACTGCAATTTAGGATCTTGATGCCCTTGGATTTGATTAAGAACATGCATTGAACTTCTAAGAATCTCAAGTCCTGAATTGAGTATTAGTTGTTAAGGATTGTCTACTTCAGATTCTCCTGCAAGAAAAGTAAAAAGGTTGTTAGAAATTAGGCCATCTTTGAAGATGCAGCTAATAAGGAAGAATAAGTTAGAGGAATAAAAGAAGAATTGGCAACTATTAACTAAAATCAGACCTAGACTCTGGTTGATTATGAGCCTACCTTGTATGTTATGAGTTATGAAAATAATAAGTATTTGATAAAATGTTTATGTAAGGATTAAATAATCATACTAGTTAGTCCTTTATCCTAATAAATGCCTTTAAGAAGGCTATGCCGAAGGCTTTTGATATAGGTGATTTAGACTCCTATATTATTTTGTTCTGGTTAAAAATTGTTAAAGATGCAATTGGGATAAGGTTTCTCAAAAGAAGTATGCTATAGATTTACTAAAGAGGTTTGGCAGGGTGAATTGCAAGGCTATCAAAACATAAAGATAAGCATGATTTCTTTATGTTTCTTCCATAACAGCTTTGTGTTTGAGCGAGGTGCATTGATATGTACAATAAACTGTTTTATGTGTTTATGACTATGCAGAAACTTGTGCATTTTGTGGACTTCATACCTTGAGAAGCAATTATAGACTTATTGCATTGTATAAATTATCTTGTACACCAACTTTTACATCTACATGTGAACGATTTGGAATATACATAGACATTAAAGTTAAAAGGGCTCATTGTTGACATGTCAAAGTGTATCAAATGGTAACATTAGCTGAAAGTTGGCGGGGCTCAAAGTGTATGGTAACATTTGCTGGAATTTGTGCTATTGGATTGATGTGCTACTGTTTTTGTATTACCTTTAGGCAGTCTGAATGCTCTTTGTTATAAACTTCATAACTGATTTTTCCGGTTACAAAATGGAGGTGAAATGTTCAGTTACAAAGTTCATAACTTGTGAAGTATTTGGCCTTCTTGAAGATAATGTCATAGGCATTTGAAATGTTACATTTGAGGATGCAATTCGTACTAATCCATTTCCTTCCTCAATGCATACAGATGTCATGCAATTCGTACTATGCTCTACATATTTACAAATGTACTATGCTCTACATATACAAATGTAGTTTACGATCATTATATTGTTTTCTCTTTGCAGAAAGTTTTTGTTTCAAATTTGGAGTCAATGGATCATGATCATATGTTTAAGTGTTTGGCTTTGTTTGAGCTATGGAATGGGCAAATGAATTTGATGAGAATGTTAATGTTGTTATGCTTGTATGTATACACAAAATAACGGCGTAGAAGTGAAAATGCGCAAGGTAGTAAGGCATTAACAGTACCACACAAACAAGCCAATATATATCGGATTTTGCATGAGGGTGATAGGAATAGTCAATGGGATTTAAGGATGGACAATAATGCAT
>JANVCL010000214.1:45123735-45171075 GCA_026546855.1 Erythroxylum incrassatum | reverse complement strand
AACTTTACGCTTCTTGATGCACAAGAAATTTACATATCAAATGAAAGATGAAATGGTTTATTTCATATTTAAAGCTTATATTTTAGTAACAAAATAGCACTTTAAATTAGATCAATTTAAGAATTTAAAAAGAGCTAGAAAGAAATTACATAAAATGGTAGTAAATTAAATAACAAATTTAGTTAAAAGTATGCGAGGAGGAAGATTGTAAAAGTGGACTTTCCTAAAGATATGTGTACATTATTGTATTTGATGAACGTTTAATGGCCTCTGTTTCAATAAGATTCTTACTATAATAAGCAAGACATCATACAATTTTTCTAACGTTAATCCGATTTTTGCATGCAGAAGAAGAAAATGTAACAATACTTATTCTAAATATAGGTCTTCTTCTTCAACTATAAATTGATAATTTCACAAAGAAATACAATCACGGAACAATGGAATCCGGTAAAAGGGTTTTGATCGTTATTTCCATTATTTCCTTCTCTTGCCTCTTTCCTTCTGAGGCTGAGGATGAAACTCCTCTTCAATTGGTGTCAAACACATGCAAGCAAGTCGGCGACGTCAATTCCTGTACGAACGTTCTCAAAACTCTTCCACTCTCGACCAACCTACAGGGCATGACCGTATCTGCTCTCGACGTAGCGAAAAAACAAACCATAAGCGTGCGAGATTTCTTCAACGATATATCAAACAAGAACCCTCAATTCGAAAAGGCACTAAAGGTCTGTGCAGAACAATTTGAGGTATCAATTAATTCATTCAACCCAATGGTGCTTGAAGGAGGAATGGGAAGCTTGGATGTTCATTATGCCCTAGATAATATGAAGGTTTGTGAAGATGGTTTGGCTAAGAGCAACGTTCATATTGATGAAGTTGCCAGCAAGCTTCGTGAATGGATGCCATACTTTACGGCTGCATATGCTACGGTGATGGCTATGGAAAATACTGCTAAGTAATAACTAATCTCACAAAAATTTCCTGAGATTACTTGTTCAAGTACGTATTTTCCTTTTATATAATAATTTCCTTTTTCTTTTGTTTCTTTTCTTTGGTTTGTATAGTCATTATTTAAGGTTTATGACCTACTTTACATCTTAAACTTATCTTTGGAGGAATCCAGGGGGAAAAAAAATCTGATCAAGAGAGATGTGTTCTAGTTATGATAACTATTTTTGAACTTTCCTTATCATTTTTCTATTTTTAACATTTGTTAAAAATATATAAATTGTCTAAAAAGTTAATACAAACAAAGAGTGGTTCGTGTACTTTTAGCAATATAATATAGGCAAAACATTTGAAAACTTGGCGTTGAATATCTAATTTTCGATTCAGTTTTATTTATTTTAATAAATTTTGTTGTTAATTAATTGGTTAATTTTATGAATTAATAAGTTTTTATAAGCTAAAATAAATTAAATAATTTTTATTTAACGATTTCTTTTTTAATTAAATTAAAATTCTTCAATAAATAAAAATAATTTTTTAATCATGTATCACTTGAACGTTTTAAAACTTAAACTTTTTGTTTTACCAATTTAACTTCCGGTTTATGTTCTAAAACATTAATTATCAATACATCACATTTAATATTAGTGTTGAACTTCAAGTACTATCAAGCCTATGGTTGGAAAATAAGACATTGAGCTTTCATTATCATTTTCAATCTTTCATCACCCACAATTATATATACATATTTTGTTATAAAAAAACATGAAGCCCAATAATTCAGTGAAAGAGACAATAAATATCCTTTCAAGCTTTTCACACACACACACATATAAGAGCTCCTCTGGATCGTGTGTCAATTATAAAAAACGTGTGATTAGTCAACAAATCTCTATTAAACAGTGTCTAATATAATTTTAACATGAAGACTTTAATGTTTAAGTTATTGTTTATTCAAAAATAAAGAGAAAATAACAATTATTGATTGAAGATAACAATTATTTTTTGGCACCTTAATAAGCCCTCGTACTTAGTCACCACTGGCACTTGCTGACATGAAGTAATGATCTAAGCAAAACATCCTGAGAAGTGTCAAGTGTTAGGCTTGGATGAGGACTTGTAAATCCCAAGCTTACTTAGATCAGAAATTGTTAATGAGACATCGGGAGTTGAACGTATTTGACTGTCACGTTTACGTTCTATGAGGTCAATTGTACCGAATTCCCCCAACTTTCATGTGAACCACTCAATAGTATTTGTAAATTTTCAACCATCTTTTTTAGATTATTCGGCCATACATTTTGAAAGCACGGACCTTTTCTCTTTTAGACGCGTACTAACCAAAGACTCAAACATTGCAGGAGTATAACGTAATCAACATACATAAAAAGTCCAAAGTAGCTGCACTAGACTTGGCCAGTCTTTAACGGGATTTCCTTTCCTAGATGTTCGTTGCCAAATATAACTCCTTTTAATCACGAGGTGTGACATAGTAGTTAGCTCTTTTTTATCTCTTAATCATGTAGTTGGAGGTTCAAATCCCCCCACATGAAAATGGAATGCACCTCGTGGCTAGCCATTTATCGCTTAGTGCGAGCTCCTGTGGCGAGTCTGAATTAGTCGAACACTCACATAGTGCCGAAACCAGATGGTTTACATTGGAAAAAAAAAACTCCTTTTGACTAATTAGGTATTAGCCCTTTCATTTATTACTCTACCTTATTTACTTTCTAAATATGTTCAAATTCGTTTTGTTAACTCTATTAGAAAATGTATATTGTTCTTCCTTAAATCGGAAATTATAATTTTAAAAATAAAAATAATAAAGTTAAAACTCAGAATAGCTAAGAGTCGTGACATGATGGGCATTGTTTAGTTTTCTCTAGAAACAGGGGACTGCAGAAGTCGAAAGTTGAAAATCTGACGGGTCACTGATATTGACGCAGTCTATTTAATATCTATAGGACTTTCAGTTGCTGACGTGCAGCGGTAACGAGACCGAAACCCAAAGTCTATTCCAACTACCAATGGACATTCTATGTTCTTACAAGTCAGCCGCGTAAACATTTTCCTTACACTTCCATGTTACATGCATTTTCTAAGCAAATCAAATGATCCTGTAACTTACATAAGTCGTCTTCAAATACAAAGCTCACAAAACTTGACCTTCGTCATTTCTCTCTTCCTTTCCTTCTGTGTTTTGTTGAAGAGAGAGATATGGCTTATCGTGCTATTATGACAATTTCTTGCCTTGTAACCCTTTTACTTCTGCAACCTATGGTTGCTAGAAGTGATTTTTTAACTCCGATTCTTTCACCTGTTCTTGGTATGCTGTCTGCTTCATCACCTAATTTAGAAGTTGTATGGTCTACTTCCATGTTTTTTCCGTTTTCTTCTTTTTGTGTGATGTTGTATCGGTTTCTTGGTTACAGACCAAGTATGCAATCACGTCGAATGTGGAAGAGGAACTTGCAAGCCGAGTAACAATAGTACTTTCTTCTTCGAATGTGAATGTGCTAATGGTTGGAGGCAAACCCGATCCGGCTCTAGTGACCTTCTCAAATTTCTTCCTTGCATAATCCCGAACTGTGAGTTCTCGACCCTTTTCTCTGCTTTCCCTTCTTAGTTTCAATCTTTGATCTCCTTCCACTAGCATCCCCTTTCCATATGGATCGATAATATGACTTAAATTGCTCTCTCATAGTTTTATCATAGCTAGTTACAAGCAACCCGTGCTCAGAATCTAATGAAATCTAAGTGATTTTGGAATGGCAAATTAAGTCTGGCCTGATCTTAGTTCAATAAAATCAACTTAATTTAGTATAATTGATTAAGATAGAGTTGTTTTATTCTTTTAGACCTTAATCACATCGAGTTTTGAAATGAATTCGAATCGAGAAAATGTCGAAAGCAAAATGGGAACAAGTTTGGGACGCAGTTCTTGACTGGAAGGAGGAAATAGTCGTCAGGGAACTATTTAGACACGATTAGAGTTTGGAAGGTGAATCTAAGTCAAGAGCATATCTCTATAATACGTTGCAAGCAAATGTTAGTTAAAAAGAAAAGTTGGTGATGAGTGGTAAGTAAAAGTCTTTTCAGGCACTTTTGCCGTGTCAAGTTGTTGTAAAAAATTGATTTGCCTTGTGCAGGTGGAGTAAGTCAAAGTTTTAAATATTTATTATGAAGCAAAACGATGAATCTGATTATGATGCCTCGATTAAAAATTAATTTACTTATTAAAAACAGATTATCTGAATCTCGTCTTTATTATTTCTTAATTGTATTCTTATATTAAGAAGAATTTATAATTTAAAAGTAAAACTACTGGCAAAATTGTCATTATAGAACTTTGATGATCAGTACTATTTGTTCATTTTTATGTAATTTATATTTTGTATTAGAGAGTGCAATTAGTTAGAATAGTCACATTTGCTATCAGTAAATAGAGACTAAAGTAGATCGAATTCTAATTACAATTTTCTCAGGTACCATGGATTTCTCATGTGACTCAGCGCCTTCGCCAGCTTCGGATAGATCGGGCACCAATAACCAGTCAATCTTTGATCGTAAGAACAATTAATGATTCAAAAATTGAATAAATGATAATGAATTCTCTTTTAATTTGGATTTTTTATTTTAATCTATAATTTTAAAATTTTATCTTTTACTTTTCTGATATTATATTTTTATGTAACATGTATTCTTCTTTGAAAAATCTAACGAGAAATGTCGTTTTGTCTTTGCTTTTGTAGCCTGCAATTTTGTGGATTGTAGAGGTGGCTCCTGCAACAAGAAATCTAACAATTTGAGCTACCAATGCACATGTTCAGACGGTTATCATAACCTTCTCAATCAAACTGCCTTTCCATGCTACAAAGAGTGTAAGCTATGAAACTTTTCGATGCCCGATTCTTTTTTTCTGTTTGTTTCTTGAGAATTGACATTGAGTTCTGGTCCTGGACTTGAAGGCGCAATCGGAATGGACTGTAAGAATCTTGGTGTTAATATAGCAAACTCAACTCCTCCACCAGCACCTGGATTGTCTGATAATGGTAGCAATCAAGGTAAGGTTTCTCCTCCACCATTACCTGCATTGTCTGATAATGTTAACAATCAAGGTAAGGTTTGTCAAAGTTAACCTTCTGTTTCATCTCCTTGTGTGTATTCTCAGTTGTGAATACAATTTGGAGATGAGTTAATTATTCCTGTTCATTCTCTCATTCAGGTACTTCGATCCCACTTGGACACTTTGATTGGGTAATTGTACTGGTGATTTCCCTGGCATTGAGTCTGTGGATATAGAACACCAACATATGTATTTCTCGTCTCGGGTGGTTTCACATTCTTTTACACATTTTTACCACTATACGATCACTTGTTTCTGTTTGATGTCTGACACCTGGTTTCCCGGCCATGAATCTGTCATGTATTATCTATAATTCTTCAATTATACTTCTTGATTGAATAAAACATTTCTTTATCCTCTTCTTTAATCCTGTCGTTTTTACTTCCCAGAAACAGTGGAAGTAAAGAGGTCATTACGTTACAATCTAAATCACTGTTCCAATGGTTGAATCGGTGACTCGTGACTTTAAATATAGACAAATCCTTCCGCGACAAGGAGTTGAAAGTTAAAACCCTAATAAATGTATCCGTGTGTTATTGAACGTATGGGTCCCCTGGAGCTGGCCCAACATCTTTAAATGTATTCACGAGTGAACATCTGTATGGCTATAGAACAGAAGATTGGGACGATGCACACCCACCTGTTGTTGATTGATTGATAAATGATACCCATCTTCTAAATTCAACGTCATCTAATCTTTATCGTCAACTAAATGAGTCTAAATCACTTAATAGTACGGCGCCTCTAAATCGGCGGCGTACGTTGCATCATTATCGTAGCCATATAAGAAAAAAAAAATTTCTCAGAGCTAGTGATTCTAGACCAACCATACCTTCAGTACTCGATCTCTGTGTCTCTTTTCCCGATTGAAACATTCTTCGGTTTTTGTGTGTGAATTATTGCCTACTTTTTTCAACTTACTTACTATGCCATCCATCTTTTGCGCTTTAACGCTTCTCGAGTATCTCTTCTCTACCAAATACCAATGAGATTTCCAATTTTGTCAATCACTAACTTGCCACTATTGTGTGTCTTCCTCTTCTTCTTAGGAATGTATATCACCTGTCTTATTCTATTTATAAACATTTAAATATTTATGCAATAGAATAGAAATAGAGTAGTTTCATAATCATTGCCCTCTTTTATGACATTCTGGTCGACTATTTCTCTTTACGTTCATCAAGGTGTCACGTTTAAGTAATACCGATCAGTAAAGTTTTACTTGTTTGTTCTTTTTCAATGCGTTTATTTATTGACTTAGTAAATAAGGTTGATTCTTGGTATAAAGAAACAGTGAAATGCAATGGTCTCCAAACCCCTATTCCTATTAACTCACAAGAGAGAGGGAGGTAGCTCAACCATCCTAGACTGAGCTCGAAAATTTTGGAGGCGTTGGAAATTGGAGCTACATGTCCATGTCTTCTAGCTTTCTGCATATGTGACAGCAACCAAGTCACCCTTTGATTGGCGTCTAGTTGCCAAACGGGTCCCACTTTGTCGGTCACTAGAGCTTATGCTCTATATTTTACATCAAGCTTATAATATTACCAGCATAGATGGAGGTTAATATATTTGGACGAAGCTATAATATGAAGATACCATGTCCTTGGCTTTCTTAGGTTTAGAGAGCGTATAATCATTAGGAATCTATAAAGATGAGCTAAAATAAAGAATGGAGACTATAAAACATGGCTTCTTAGCGGTGGAGCTCTGGTGGGCTTGTGCTCCAATTAATAGGCATTTAAGGCCCTGGATGAGTTTATTGACTTCATTGTTTTTCGCATTATCTAAATTAAATGAAACTCAAGTGACGTGATTGAGACATTTGATGGGATTTTCTGACGGGAAGAGCATTCGATGTCATGCATTTTGCCAATTTTCAAAGACCCGAATCGAACGGACAGCTTCTCGTCTCATTTGGGAAGATGTTAGTCATTTCATTTCAACGTAACGTTAAGTCCATTGAACGAGTGATAATGGAGCATCAACTACGAGGTGTTTGGTGTAGATAATCAAAGAGTACACTCATACTCAACTTGAAGCTGATGAGAGTCAGAGATCGATCAAGAGTGTTTGTCAAGTGGGGGATCTTGGAGTTCCCTACAAAATATAGACTCCTTCTGTTAAGCAAATTAAGTGGCTCTTACATCTCCATCTTTGATGTTCGACCTCTTTTCGTTGTCGGTGGTTTCTATCTTCATTTTCCTAAACGCTTCACTTCCATTTGTTCTTCCATGTTTACTCTCCATTTCCCAATAATAATATATATTAAAAGACCAAAATTCCATTTCTGGAGCTAGAGAGGATCTTAGGGTACACGTAGTATCATGTTTAATGATGATAACAAGATCCGTCTACTCTACCAGCCCACGCGCCACACGTTAGCCACTTTCTTTACCAATACTCTTAAACCTGACTTTAGATCATTTGTCTAATTTTACTTTATCTTATTTTGTCTCATAAAATTTTATTCATTTATTTTATAGGCCTCACACGGATCTTATGCGGGTTCCACATAAATAGATAGTTAAGATTTATTGGACACAATAAAATATCATAATATTAGACAGAAGATCTGAACTATTAAAACCTAGCGTGCCCATTTTTCTAAATGTTTTAAATGCGATTGAAAAATTAAGTCTTTATCATATAGATTACGATTTTATAATCTTGATTAAGTAGATTAAGACGAGACTCATCAATAAATCATTAGTCATATATAAATTTAATATATCTTTTAGTTATTGGGAGAAGAATAAAAGAACGAACAACTGCTCCTTATGTTTCCTTCTTTCTGCTGAAGGGGGCGGAATAATCATTATGAGACTACGGTCACTTGGTGCTTGCTTGCTTGTTTAGACACAAAATGATCTGGTTCCCAGTGTTATTGTGTTTAGAGTTTTTTTTTTGTGTCCCATTATACACAAATGATTGATGGTAATGATTCTAATCCTTTGAACTTTCTAAATAGGCTTCTCACCCTCAAGGTGATGACAATATGTAAATCAAATTCTTTTCTTTTTTCCATTTTTTAATTGAAAGAAAAAGATGAGTTTATATGACTTTACACTTGTGTGGTCTAACATAATTTCTGGGTACCCGAGGGCCATCCTTCATTAAATTTTGACCGACTTGCTAAGGACAGTACCATTGCGAAATGGACCAGCTGAAACTGACCAAATACCTATATTTTTTTTCTTGTTATGATAATCCTATTAACACATGCATAGCAATTTTAGTACACCCGACTTCGACTTTCTTCTAAATTTATGCAGTTTGAGTTTAATCGATTAAAATAAATTTAATTTTTTGTATTATTAATCGAATTTAAGTTAAATTAGGATGATTTGATTCTATTTATTATAATTTTTTGAAGCAAATTAATTATTTGTTGAAGGTGCTTTTGATTGAATGAGGAAGCACCTGATCCATGGCAGGATCATAATATGCATCAACATCGCAGTTAAGAAACCAGTCATGTGGCAAACTCGGAACTTAATTCAGACAGTAGCCTGACTTATCCATATCGTTTTCTATCCTTCATTCAATTTCCTCAGATTGCAATACGATCTCCGTCATAATCCATCGCCATCCAAACCCTGTTATCAACTTTAATTAACCCATTTCAATGGCACAAATAACAATCCTTTCGTTTACCACATTTAGCAATTCAATGTACGCTCCTCTAGAACCCAAAGAACAAAGTTTGCTCTGAAGTTCATGGTAATCGAGAAAGGTGAGACTGAGCACTGGGTATAGAAATGGAGTTGAATAAGATAGTACGATAATTAAAAAAACAAAAATTCAAACCCAAATCATGCGAGAATACTAGGTAAGAAAAACATGAATCTGACATTTTTCATACCAATTTCTCTTTTCCAGGCACAACGATGATGATTGTGGCTTGACCCAAGGCCAAGTGAACTTCCCTGGTGTTTAAACAAAGTCCTATGTGTTATGGGATTGTGTGGAAAGCAACAAAGTGTAGGAATATTTGACAATCCAAGTACAAACATTCTCCAGGAATTCAATTTACAGCCCCACTTATTTGACCATTTCTATTGACCCTTTCCGTGATTTGTCTTCATTATCAAGGGGTCTTTGCCAGTAAGTCTTGTTTAGGGATAAACTAATTGAGTAAAAAGCACAATGCTAGATAGAATTGTGTAAAGCATGAAGATATTATGTCTCAAATGGAAGTAATTATAGGATTATTTTATATACTTTAATAATTAATACATGTCAAAGTCTATATTTGTCTTAATAGTCTTATGAATATGTTGAGAAAATAAAATTTAGAAAAGGATAACTAATATAATTAAATATTTTAAATTTCTTTTTGAATTAATTAAAAAATAAAATTTTAAATAATTATGATCTACATAAAAAAACAATTGAATCAAATCATGGGTAAGAAACAAAAGAGCAAGAGACGGTGCAGTTAAAAGGAAAAGAGAAAAGGGAAAAGGAAAGGGAAAAGCTTTAGTTTTCTTTCGCATAGCTTTGATCAACTTTTGATCCGATACAGAAACGGAGACTCCTCAGTAAATGGACTAAAAAGCAAAGATGATGACGTAACCACGCACGCGATACACGCGCCCAGCAAGCCGGTACACCGTACATACAGTAACATAACAAGAGAGTGGTAAATAGTAAGTGAGCGAACGAGAACTAGTAAGAGCACAGAATCACTGGTATTGATACAATTTCGAGGTTCTGATGCAACGAGTGCATAATTTCGTCTGTACAAACGTGTGTATTTGATTGGTCAGGCTCGGGGCTCTTACTCTTGCTTTTTCTGTCGGTCTTGTCACCTTGTCTGGTTTGGAGAAAGCCAAAGCCTGAGGCTAAGCTGAAGAGCAGGCGTTTAAGTTCAACCTCCCTCCATTATTCTAGTTTCGTGATCCTACGTAGCATTCTGTTGAAGGAGATGGGACCAGTTCCTGAATTGGATTGGGGTCTTGTCTCCATGGAAGTGTGAAATTTAAGGAACGTGTAGGGGGAAGATTCATCTCCCGAATGGGATCCCCTCCGTTTTCCCCTGAGGTTACGATTTGATGGGATTAAATCTTCTTTATTTAACCAAAAATATGAGAAGACCTTTAATTGCTTTTATATAGAATGAGAATGGACTTAAACAACCTAAAGTTCAAGGTTAGACCAAAAAAGATTCGAATTACGATCCAACATGTACTCAAATCATATTATCTCAGTATAATTAACAAAAATAATACTTTTATTTATAGTAACTTACAAATTAAAACGACGCAAGTAATTATGTTTAGAATGTTATAAATAGAATTAGTTCAAGGCGGTGGTAACTCAATTAGATTAAGATCATATTATTTTAAATAGAGTTAAGTTCATTAATGCTTTTAAATCGAATCTTAATTTAATTTTTAATCAAAGATAAATTTATATAAATTTAACTGATTAATTTTAGAAGATAATAAGCTAAAATTACCGCTTATAATAATGTTATCTTGTATAATTAACTTTAATCAATCTACGTGATTATAACCAAATACTTTATTAAGTCAAATTAAACATTCTATCTTTAAATTAAATTAACCCCAATTTATGATCTCTGATTTTATAATTTTTGTATATTGTTTAAATGTAAACACTCTTTTGACTTAATAATTTATCAATCAAGTGCTAATATTAATGATTTCACGTGTCTCAATTTCAATCCTAGTATGTCCAAAACATGCAATTCCAATAATTTCAAAGATTTTGAGAACTTCTTGAAAATTTATCAAATCACTCCTAAGGATCGTATTTGTAAATGTGAGGATATCAAGCCATGATGAGCATGGCCTAGCACCGGCATTGTTTGACATTATTTAGGAAGGACGATGACAGAAGAACATGGTTGACCTATACCTCCCTGTCGTCTACTTATCAAGAGATGTATATGTGTTCTGTATTGTTTTATGTGTATTCAGGACCTGTTCATTGAAACATAATCAATGTTAAGCTGTACTAATTCATCTAGTTAAGCTACTTAAATCAATTTTGGATCATACTCCCTGCTCTTGGTTTTCATGTCAATAATGGTTATGAAACAAAAGAAGGAGAGATGGCGCAGTTAAAAGGAAAAGATATATATATATATATATAAAGAGGCTGTGGTAGTCTTTTGTTTTCTTTCTAGCTTTAATCAACTTTTGGTCTGATACAGAAACGGAGACTCCCGAGTAAAGGAAGAAGAAACCAAAAAGAGAAAGATGATGACGTAGCTACGCATGCGACACACGCGCCCTGTTAGCTAGTGCAAACAGTAGAGACTGGCAAGTAGTTAAGTAAAAAAAAAAACTAGTACGGGCGGAGACAGAGAGAATCACTGGTACCGGTAGGGTTAAAAGGGTCTGATTAAACAAGTGCATTATTTCATCTGTACGAACGTGTGTATTGGATTGGTCAGGAGTCGGGGCTCTTTCTCTTGCTTTTTTCTGTTGGTCTTGTCACCTTGTCCGGGTTGGGGAAAGCCGAAGCCCGAGGCAAATGCTGAAGAGTGAAGAGCAGGTGTTCAAGTTCAACCTCCCTCCATTGTGATAGATTAGTGATCCTACGTGGCATTCTGTTGACGGAGTTGCAGATGGAGGTGGAGATGGAGATTGGACCAATTCCGGACTTGGTTTGGGGTCTTGTTGTCTCCATGGAAGTGTGAAATTTAAGGAATGTGAGAGGGAAGCTTCATCTTCCAAATGGGGTCCCCTCCGTTTTCTCCAAAGATTAGGATTTTTAGGGATTAATCTTCTTTATTTAATAAAAATTTTGATAATTTAAAATCTATCAACTTTGAAGACGTTTATATACGGAAAACAATAAATCGGCCGAATGAAATTTTGACCTTAATTTAAGATTATTTTAAAATTTAGTTGAATTTATAAAAAATATTATTTATTATAATTAATCAATATGATAGTATTTGATACCTATTAATTAGTTAGGTCGAATAGCGTGAAAGGAATATGATTTAATTCAAAATTCAATTAAACTCATATCATGTAGTATAATCTTGATTCGTGAACCTTTAAAACAATATTGTTTTGAATAGTTAATTAAAACGACAATATTTTAAGAAAATGAATTCAAACCTTCAAATTTAATTTTATGACAACTTTTTAGATCAAATTCAGTTAACGTTTTATTTTTTCGTTGATCAAACTAAATTTATTATTTTTAATTATACTAAAATAATATGATTTTGCATAATTGATTCCATTAATTCAAGTCGATCAGAAACTAATGCGTCTTCCCTACTTTTTATACCTTTTGAACGTATTTTTGATATGTAATAGTTTATCAATTCAAATATTAATGATTTCACGTGTCTCTACTCTTAACACTAAAATGTGGAAGACATGCACCGTGTGCAATTCGAATAATTTCAAAGATTTTGAGAAATTCTTAAAAAATTATCCAATCACTCCTAAGGATCTCTTTTCTTTTTTTTCCAATGTGAGGATTGCAAGCCAGGATGAAGCATGGCCTAGAACTGGCATTGTTTGGCATTATTTGTATGAAGGTCGTTGACAAAAGCACATGGTTGACCTATATCTTTCTGCCTTCTTATCGAGAGACGTATATGTGTTCTGTATTGTTTTATGTTATTCAGGACTTGTTAATTGAGTTATACTAAGAAACAGGGATCTATAAGCTATAGAAGATGTGTTTAGATCACTTGATGATATTGCTACTTTGTGCTTGCAATAAGATATTTTGTAATGAATTATTGGAATGTCTTATCGCAGGAACAGAAACATAAGCTTAAGGCTTAGTACACAGTGCATGTGGGAGTTATGTGCTAACCAATGATTAGTTACCAATTCGTTGGCTTCTGCCTCGTTCGCAGGTTTCCAAGGAGCTTTCCTTTCGTAGACATGGCCCCCTCTTTCATTTATTACACTTAGCCCTACACACTCCATAGTCCACAAATTTATGTTCTTCTTCTTTGACCCATCTTTGATAATTCTTACGTTCTCTAAAAAAATTTAGTTATTCTATAACATATTTATGTGTCATATTATATTTTAATATTTTAGAAAGTTATATTAATAATGTTATAATTTTTGAAAATTTTAGTTAAATTTAATAGATAAATCATCAATTTAAGTTATATAATGTCACTATTAAATAATATAATATCATATTATATTCTAAAATTTTACCTTTCGTAAAAAAAATCGTAATAATTAACAATTAAATATTTGAAAATATTCATGACATGCACAAATCTTGCGTGAGTCACTTACACATCATTTATTATTAGCTTGACTTGTACTTATCGACATCCTTTAATTTTTTGGTGTGGAAATTATAGGTCTCTCTGGTGGCCAGCAAGCATTTGCAGGTTGCTGTATATAATAAATGCTTACTAACAATAGGATCTACACCGTTTTGGCCCAATCAGAAATAATTAATAAAAATTATAATTTATGTTTTCGAATTTCACTTTAAATATATTTTACGTGAATCATTGATAATAATTCAAAAAGTTACTTGCTTTAAAAATTTATTTGATTAATCAGTGAATTAAAATTAAATGATAATTCGATTTAATTTAGATTTTGCATGTTTAATGTCATTACACTTATGGAATATCATCCTTTAAGTCATAAAAAAAGAAGAAAACAATCTTTAATTTAGGGGGTGCTTAGATGATGAGTTTAGGAAGGGGTTAATAGATAAGAAATAAAAAGTGAGTGGTTGCTTGCTGATTATCATTATAGGGGCAATAGTTTGATATCTCACTTTTGAGAAATTCTCTATACCCTTCATTTAGAGGAATGAAACTCATTATTTAGTAGTAACTCTTTTTTTAAAATATTTTTAATACTAATTAATTAAATACAACTAATTAATTAAAATATAATTAATTACAATAATAATAATATTTAATTAATTACATTATAATTAATCATAATATAACTAATTAATTGATTACAATATAATTAATTAAAATATAATTAATTCATTAATTATAATTAATTAATTAAATTATAACAAATAAATAAATAAATTAGTGACAATATAATTAATTCATTAATTAAAATATTGTAATTAATTAATTACAATATTTTAATTAATTAATATATTGTAATTAATTAATTATATCTAAATATTATTAATTAATTAAAATATAATAAATTTTTTTAAAATATTTTTACAAACTAATCATTATTAATAGTAATGTAATCATTCATTCTTCATAATCAATTATCATAATTAGAATGATAATATCCATTCTCATTTCTCATTATATTAATTATCATTTCTATTAACATTCTCTCATGTGAACCAACCGTCTCTTAAATTCGAATTTGAAATTCTTAAATTAGTTAGTAAGAGAATAAAAGAATGGGTAAGGAATAAAAAAATGTTTAGTAATATATTATGATTGAATGAACAGTACTTTTATATCCCTTTTTTGGACAATACTCTATGACCTTAACATAACGAAGAATATAAGTCATATCTATTTTAATTCTTCGCTATATTCATTATAATTCTTACCTAAGTTCTATGTAATAAATCACCTTTCAAACTCTTATCATACTTTTATTTATGTATTTTTATAGTTTATGTAAAATTATACAAACAAATTGAACACGAAAGAGCAATTTATTTCAAAAGTAATAAATTGTTAAGTTTTCATTATATCATTCATTAGAAAGGATGCTTTTATTTTGAAATTGAAAAAAGAAAAAGAAATAAAAATAGAACCGCAAAACAACCAATCGAAACTTGGAATGGTTCCTTCCTGTCCTGGGTGACTGGGGAAAGGAAACCTTCGGTATGATTTGAGTACCAGGATGCAGTGTCACTTACTTGACCTTTGGCGCGTGCAATTACATCTCCTTCCCCTTCACTGCACACGTTGAAGAGTCCAAGGGCAAGCTGCAGTTAAAGTATTGTACCCGACTTCAAGCCTTCGACTTCGACGCCCCCAATAGACCAAGTACACGGTACACAATCATATCCAGATTTAATTTGTAATAAGGGAGTGTGAAATATTCCTTCTTTTTTTTTGGGTTTAAACAATAATTAAAAAAATAAAGCACACATTATAACCTTATTTCTCACTGATTTCGAATCAAAAAAGAAAAAAGAAAAAACATATAATAAAAATAATAAATAAATATTAATATAATATAATTATTAAGGGGGAGTTTGTTTCTTTAACTCGTAATAATAACTTTTAACTTTGTCTTCTTGTTATTAATTTGATTTCTGTCTTTGGTTCTTTTTAATCTAAAGCAATTTCCTTTTGTGGAAGCACAGGAAGGAGAGAATTTTAACAATTTGTCTCATCTTTCTCTAATCATAATTATTTAATTTTAAACAACTAATGGCTTATTGTAAATCTTCCTACCCTACCCACAACCACAGTAATGATTGCTGCATATATATACAATTTATTTTTATTCTACTACCTTCACCTTATAAAGCATCACCACTTCTTCCCATTCAAGTCCTCCACAAAACCGCACTTAACCAGACTTCACTCCCTTTTTCTCTATTTCTAAAAATGAGTAAACCAACGAATGAGCTGTGGCGACCCGACCCCAACCCATTCCGGCCACCGGAGACACCGAGGGAGCCTATGGAGTTCCTCTCCCGTTCATGGAGTGTCTCAGCTTTGGAGGTCTCTAAAGCTTTAGCACCACCACCACCACAAATGGTTCTTTCTAAGACCATGAGTGGCCTTGCTATACAGGAAGATATTGCCGGGGAACTAGAGGAGAGTGCAATCGTTTCTGGGAACCCATTTTCTTTTGCTTCTACGGAGACTTCGCAGATGGTCATGGAAAGAATCATGTCACAGTCGGTGAGTTTGTTTGTTTTTTGGTTTGATCTTTGTGCGTGTCAGAGAAAAGATCAAAAGATGGAGACAAACTAACTGGTGTTTTGTCACGTTTCTTAGTGTTTTCGACGTTACAGTAAAGATTTGTGTTTTATTAGGTTACAAACGCTTCTCTTCAACAAGTTGCGTTTTGGTTTGACGCTTTTTTTGTAATTTTTCTGCTCTGCGAAGAGATTGGGTTGAAAAGATGGTTTCTTTCAAAATCAAACTGGTGTTAACATTTGCAGGGGATTTACAACGCTTTGCTAAGCACATACTCTTCGGATTTTGTTTGTGTTTCTTTTTTCTCTTTTCAGTTTACTTCATCTTCTCCAACTGCAAACTTTTTGGCCTCCACCCTCCATTGATAAGCAGTTCCTCTCTCTGCTTTACATCTCAAATTCTATCTATTGCTTCTCCACTAAAGACCCCATAATGATTTCTCTGCCACACTTGTCATCTCTTCAAGATACTAGCAAATTAAGGGCCCTTCCCTCTCAGTTATCAAAACTATTATTTCTATTCCCTTCAATGAAACATACATTAACATATACACCCTTTTTTTTGTGTGTAAATGCAGCAGGAGGTATCCCCACGCACTTCAGGGCGGTTATCACACAGCAGTGGCCCTCTTAACGGTTCCTTAACGGACAGTCCTCCGGTTTCTCCGTCAGAAATGGACGACGTTAAGGTAAGACGGAAAACCTCGCTTTATCATTCATGGCTTCACGTTTCAGAAATCTTCTGATGGTGTTCAAAGATTTGATGGGTTTTTGTTCTTTTGTGTGTTTGTGTTTGTTCTTTTGCTCCTTTTGTCCACAAAGCACGATTTACTGAGCCACACTGACCCACATAGTCGTCAGGAAACATATCTCAGACTTTCTCTCAACCCAATGCGTCTCTTTAATTTATGATTACACACCCTTCGATTGGTCGTCTATAATATTATACATCTACGGTCCCTTTTGAAGATATGTTAATGAGTAATTTGTTATGTATATCCAAGAAAATATGCTTTACTTTGTTGTAAAGAAAACTTAATTTCTTCTACTTTTTGCTTTAAAACTAACAAAAAAGCGACGAACTGGATGTAGCAAGCTCATTTGATGTGAAGATCTTTGTTTCTTTTTTGTCTTCTCTTCCTGGTTTAGATTTACAGAACAGCCATTGACTCAGTAATTAATGCGTGTCAATTTCCAACTTTCTATGTAATTACCTAGTTAACCTTGCCCGACACCTATTGGGTCTGTCTTTCCTTTTATGATCTTTAATGGCGAACTGATGCGGCTAAATGTTTTATTGGGTTGTTAGCGGATGTTGCGTTGTTCCTTTGCTGAAATTAGTTGGGCCTGTAAAGATTTCGACGGGCGTGAACATGTTACTGCCCACCTGAACATTTTTAGAAAACGATAGAATTTATCTAATTGGCATGTACGATGAAAAGCACTTGAAGAGAACCATATGGTCATTTTTTGAAGGGGATAATGCTAAATTCGATTTCCCGCGTTTGTGGTATGTAGTATTGCCGTTCGAACAACCCCATTAATACGCAATTCCGTACACCCGCCACCACACCAGGTGGCACAGTCATGAATGCGGCTCCCGGAGGGGGTAAGACTGTGGGGCGGTGGCTTAAGGATAGGAGGGAGAAGAAAAAGGAGGAGACCAGAGCTCATAATGCCCAGCTTCATGCCGCAGTTTCTGTCGCCGGGGTAGCTGCGGCCGTGGCCGCCATTGCTGCTGCTACTGCTGCGTCTTCGGGCTCGGGGAAGGATGAACATATGGCAAAGACTGACATGGCTGTGGCGTCGGCTGCCACGTTGGTTGCTGCACAGTGTGTGGAGGCAGCAGAGGCCATGGGTGCAGAGCGTGAGCTCCTTGCTTCCGTGGTCGGCTCCGCCGTGAATGTCCGCTCTGCCGGTGACATAATGACATTGACTGCCGCAGCAGCAACGGGTATGGCTCAAAACAATCAAAATTTCCTTTTGCCAATTAAATCTCAGTGCGCGTATTCGTGTTCTTCTGATCTTATTTAGCTTGGTTTCATTGCAGCTTTGCGTGGGGCAGCGACCCTCAAGGCAAGGGCATTAAAGGAAGTGTGGAACATCGCGGCGGTGATTCCGGTGGAAAAGGGGATAGGAGTAGGCGGCGGCGGCGGCAGTAATGGTAGTTCTAATGGTAGTTTTAGCGGTGAGCTTGTGCCTGAAGAGAATTTCCTAGGCATCTGTAGCAGAGAGTATCTGGCGAGAGGTTGTGAACTCCTCAAACGCACCCGCAAAGGTAGGTGTTCGTTTCATAGTTTCTTTTTATATTATCATCGCCATGAAAGGTTCTTACATTGATTTGTTCTGTTTTATGATAAATGCAGGTGACCTTCATTGGAAAATAGTTTCTGTTTATATAAACAGAATGAATCAGGTTGGTGCTAATGATGTTGTAATCCAGTATTCTTTCTGTTCATTGATTTATCAAATGATTTTAATTATTTGGGCATGATGAGTATGATCTAATGAAGTGAAAGAGGGGATTTAAGGGAAAAAGTTAAAAGCTGAGCTGATGAAATTAATGGATCTACTTTCTTTCTTCTCCTTACCTTTAACTTTTTTGAACTTTCTTTCTGTGCAGGTTATGTTGAAGATGAAGAGCAGGCATGTAGCTGGGACCATAACAAAAAAGAAAAAGAGTGAGTCTTCATTTACTTTTTGTCTTCTCCTCTATAATGTGAAAACAGAATTGAAGGTGGGTCTTCTTCCATTTTGGGATTTGAGAAAGTTAAAAAGCCACTAACAAAAGTTGAAAAGATCTAAAGCTCTGTGTGACTGGTCTTTAACCTTTTCTGAATTCTCGCAGATATGGTGCTGGAGGTGATTAAAGATGTCCCTGCCTGGCCAGGTCGTCACTTGCTTGAAGGTGGAGAGAATCGACGGTATTTCGCATTGAAGACGGTATTGCGTGGTGTGGTCGAGTTCGAATGCATGAGCCAGAGGGAGTATGATCTCTGGACTCAGGGAGTCTCCAGGCTCCTCGCAATTGCAGCTGAAAAGAACAATAGGCATTTATTATAACTTCACATGTGAGGCACACCCAAAAAAAAAAAAAACTCAATTAGGGGTTGATATGGTATAGGAAGTGTGGTTCCTAGTGAAACATGTTTATGTTGATTTTTGAAAATATGTTTTGAGGTTATCCGTTATGGTCGGTTGTGGGGTACTTTCTCCTGCTATGTTGTATAAAAGAAGCAGAAATAGAGGGGATAGATAGGATGGGATTATGAATTATGGGAACAAATTGAATTGTACTTTGGGCCCTTGTTCTGGTTTCTGAAACTGGTAAAGTGAGAATGGTTTGAATCAAAAAAGTGAAAAACGACAACATGTGATCGCCAAGTTTTAGTTGCTCTTTCAATATTATGAGGGAATAAAAGTAGGATCTTGGACTGGGATGGTGGTCAAAAAGAGAACAAAGCAAAATGAGGGAATCTTTGCTTTGGTCATGGATTTTTATTAACAATGAAGAAGATAAGGACACCTTCTTTGATTCTCTCTGCGCCTTTACTTCAAGGCTTGTGAGTTCTTCGGCTATACCTTGATTGCTTAATTTTCCTTTTTTAATTTTTAAGCCTAAATGAACAGAAGCAAACGTCGGTCATGGCGGGTTTAAATTGTATGGGCCGAACAAGGTAATGGTGCGTGGCCCAGCATTTAATTAAACGCGTGGCCCCAAGTTCCACAATAATTTCGAAACAGCGCGGTCCAAGTTCCGCTTATACTTGCATTGATTAATCATAACGTACGAAATCATTACGAATGGTAATGAGATCGGACTTGGTAGTTGGTAACGTAGGTCCGCTCTGATTTAATTTATAATTAATTAATTATTTTTTTCAATTTATGTGATTAATCCAATGGATAGGTTTAAATCTTAAACACTAAATAGTTTTACTTTAGTCTAGTCCAAATTAACTAAACTTTGAATCAGGTTTGACTCGCTAATAATGAGCACCGATTGAAAACATGCTAAGTTTGAATCTTTTAATTATGTGTTCGAGTATGAATAATTTAGTAGTCCAAGTTAAATCAAGTTTACGTAGGTGTGTTGGAACATGTATAATTTTAAGCATATTTAAAAGGTATTTTGTTAATTGGTTAAGTTTAGACTTGAAAAGCCCGTTGGCGTGATCCTAGCTACTGGAGCCTCAAGCTCGATCTGAGGCCTGATTTGACTCGAGACAGTAGACCTGAGCCCAAGCCTAATAGGACCAGAGGTAGTTCGAGCTTGATTTGGCTTGATCAATTTGTTTTTCAATTTAAAATGTTAAAATGAAGTCTTTTTGTGTATAAAAGTTGAACCTTAGGATAGATCGAGTCGAGCAACCTAAGACTTAGACAACTCAAACTTGTCCTGTTAATTTTGAGCCAGGTCGAGTCAGGCTCAAGTTCAAGCTCAATTGTCATCCCTTTATTTGAAGTTAACTCAAATATGAACACTGGATAAAGATAAAATAATTAAGTTTAATTATATAGAAGAAGTTGTCACTAATTTATTGTCATAAATGTTCATATCAATAGTAACAAATAATATTTTAATAAACCTATTAAATCAAATTTGAACTTTTAACTTGTTCACTTCAAAAATATTTTTTTTGAACTTTTTAACTTCAGTTTGGGTCGATGAGAATCTCATCTGCCATTCCAAGTTTTTGGATTATTGGCTTTTGGGCCTCTCTCTTTCCATCGACCTCGGGCTCAAATTTGGCACCAAATGTCTAACGCCAACCATACGATACTAACTACAGTGCCTTGCCTTCTCCGATGAAGTCTCGTGCGTGGTCTGATTGATTTCTCAGAGGTAAAAGAATCCTTCCTGATCCGATATTCCAAATTCGTTAACTGTTCTATACTGGGTTGACGTGTTTTATTTTTCTTTTGTTTTGCCGTATTTGTTTGAGAGTGTCGGTTCTTTAATCCTCTGTACTTTTGTTTTTAGCTTACAAGCTGTATGATCAAAGTCCTCAACCAGCCTCACATTTCCAGTCTCTGTCTCTCACGCACTTCTTCGAGCTTCACTCCTGTTCAGTTGTGCAACCTTTTCATTTCCTCTGCTTTTCGAGTGAAGCAAGTCGATTATCCTTGTTAGAGGCTGAAGAAAGAAACGTGTTCCGATGAAGATGTATGGTGTTGCTTTTATCTTGTCTGCTTATTGACAGCTCTTAAATTGTTAATCTGTTGCTGCTTTAATGAGCATTCTTAATTCTGTTGCCGGGTTTTGTGACATCTTGACCAATGGACAGAAAGAAGTACAACGCGGGTGCACTCACCAATTTTGAAGTACTAGATTTTTTAAAGTCAAGAGGGGCTTCGAATGATTCTTCAAGGGTTATTGCTCCTGTAGCACCATCAGAGTACAAGGTCTTTTCCTGTTTTTTCTCTTTTGAAATTCTCTAGAGAAGACGTTCAATTTGTAATGTTTAGACAAATGAGTGTTAAATTCTTGATTTTGTTGGCTACCCATGTCCAAGGTTTACGACTATTTGATGGAAACTCCAGCCTGCAACCAAACAAGGGAGCAAATTGATGAATTCTTGGACAAATGTCAAAGGTTCAACCTTGCCAAAGCTGAGGTTCTTAATATCATCGACATGAAGCCTTCTCAATTAGTTGAAATTGACCCTGTAAGTCTGATTATTTCTTCTTTCCTTCTCTCTCCATAGAAATTTGGTGTGAGGTCTCAAATTACTCTTCTTCTTTTCTTTTCTGAAATTTTCATGCCTATACTACCTAAAAGTGACGTGCATTCACTTTGTTAGGCACGAGAATAATGATGTTAAAGTGTGACAAAAATTCAAGAGAATACACTAAAAAGTTAACTGCAAAACTTTAAATATGTTTTAGGAGAAGTAATTGATGTTGAGATTGGTGATTGGTCGTGAATGAATCAATTGAAATTGAAAAAAAAAACAAAAAGAAGAAGAAGCTAATACCTTGGTGAAACAAAGAAAGAAAAAATGAAGAATGTAGCACGAACTTCATGAATTTGCTTATGAGTTATTGTTGGCAGTAAGTAAACACCATGAACTAATTAATTTACACCACAACAGATAACTCCCTTTCTAACAAACTCTGTACATAGCTCTAACAAGCCTCAACAACTAGGACACCCAAACAACACCTCTGTAAATAATTGTAACAGAATTCGTTCTCTCAGCATGTATATATATGCAGTTTGTACAGTGTGTTTAGCAGCAATATGCGAAAGGTTTATTTGCTCTTCTCTTTCCTGTTTGTTTCATCGGTTAACGGTGAAGATACTAAAGCAATACTCACATGGTATCAGAGCAACGATCCATACATTTACAAACACCTAATCTCTAAATAAAGCTCGAATCAACCATGGAAGATGAGATTCAAACAAGCAATGAATACCAAGATCAACTAGACGATCTTACCCTCTCACCAGTCGATAGTCTGGGAACAGTCATGGTGACAAATGCCCTTGACGGGAACAATTATCTGAGTTGGAGTAGATCGATGACCATTTCTCTTAAAGCCAAGAACAAGTTAGGATTCGTGAACGATGAAACAAAAAGGAGAGAGAAAAGCAAATAAACCTTTCGTATATTGCTGCTAAACACACTATACAAACTACATGTATATACATGCTGAGCTAACGAATTCTGTTGTGATTATTTACAAAGTTGTTGTGTGGGTGTCCTAGCTGTTGAGGTTTGTTAGAACTATGTATAGTATTTGTTAGAAAGGGAGTTATCCACTGTGGTGTAAATTAATTAGTTCCTGGTGTTTACGTACTACCTACACGACCCGAGCGGCTTCATATGACAATGGTTCATAATCACTAGAAACATTGGCCATAAACGAAATGTAAGTGGAAGAAAAAACGGGAAATGTAGGTGAGGGAATGTCGAGTGTATCCGAGGAGAGTGAAGAGTCATTGGCAGTGGTAGTGCCAAGTTGGGTCTCATAGACTTCCCAACTTAAGGAGGGGATGTTGGTAGTACGTAAACACCAGGAACTAATTAATTTACACCATAGCGGATAACACCCTTTCTAACAAACTCTGTACATAGCTCTAACAAACCTCAGCAGCTAGGACACCCACACCATTTTTTCACTTTCTTGCTTTCTCACTTAATCACTCATAGGTCTTTCAAGGATTTAAAGCTCTGATACTATGTTGAAATTTTGAAGAAAAAGAAGATGAATGAGATGAGATAAGATAAAGTTTAAACAATACGTAACATTTCTATACATTTATTATTAAAATTGGTTGCCTTATATAGACAAAATGCAAACAACTAAAATAGATTTTCTAACCACCAAATCTTGCTTATAAGATAAAATTAAAGATAATCTAAGACTTATTCTAAGATAATCTAAGACCTATTTTAAAAGAATTTAAACAACTCTAAAATTTGAATTAATTCCCAAAAACAACACCTCTGTAAATAATCGCAACAGAATTCGTTAGCTCAGCATGTATATATATACAGTTTGTACAGTGTGTTTAGCAACAATATACGAAAGGTTTATTTGCTCTTCTCTTTCCTTTTTGTTTCATCGGTTAACGGTGAAGATACTAAAGCAATACTCACAGTTATGTATAAGATGCAAGTATACAGGAACAAAATTAGCATTAGCAATTTATACTTGCATCTATGTGTTTGTTCATAGACAAGTAGTAAGATGAATAATGAATTAACTTGGCTAGTTTAAGACTTGGAACTTTATAAAGTCAAAGATTTACAAACTTTATAATTGGGTTTGTTTTCTTAAACTGTTCATGCAAAAAATATAATAGTTACATTATGTGTTTGTTTGTAGATAAGTAGAGGAAATGTTGAATCGATTTTCATAATATGAGACTTGGAACTTTGCCTTGTAAAGCTATTTTCTTTTAATGGATAAGTTGCAACAATTAGGGCAATTTATGATCATTAGTTTAAAAATTTATAAATAGAATTTCAGTAATTACAAGTTATAAAATATTTTTCCTAAATTTAGGACAAAATAAAAGTTGCAATGTAGTAACTATACATTAATAACTGTGTTAGAATTCAAAGAGATTTTATGATTCATTTTGTAGTCTGCAAAAATAACTAGGGAAAATAGCTCCGACAGACCACTGCAAAAATTGAAATACTAGTTTATTTATCATATTATTTTATTAATTTGGAATACAAAGAGTTTATAAAAACTTCTTCATAGATTGACCTACATTAACCCCGTGTGGTTCTTAGTATCACCAACATCAACCCCTCGCACCTAATTGAAATTGACCATATGGGTTTTAAAATGTTTCATCTTTCTTCCTAAATAACCTATTTTCTGTGAGGATTCTTTTCGTTTCTTTGAAATTTTTTGTCTTTTATATTTTATAAAATGTAATCTGTTTGCTTGTCTTTACTTCTTGGATAGCTTAGGAATTGGGTTCTGATAGCCATGGTGTTAATTTCCTTATACTATAGGTGATATTTTTAGCAAAATAAACTGGTTTACGTTTTAGAGGCAAATAATTTGTTGCAAACGTGCAACCAAAAAAGAAGAGTAGACCAACTGAATGAGTATTGCAAATTTAACAGTACTTCCTATTCTTTGGCAGAACCTAAAATACTGCAGCATAAACCATTAGAATATTACGCATTTTGAAATGCTAATATATAAGGACTAAAAGATGAGTTTCTAACAGTTCTAATTGCTAGCCTCATGTGTTCTTAAGGATTTATCCGTTGCCAATGAAAGAGTGGCGATGCTCGCATACACTGATATTGACAAATCTCTTCTAAAAGGATGCTGACTATTAAGTAACAGATCGTATTCCTCGTCTTATTAGTTTCCCATTGTTCTCCAAATTTGAAACTTAATCTTCCTATCCTCTATTTGCCAATGATGGTATAGTTATCCTATGTAAAGTTACTACTAAATGAAAAGTTGTTGCAGTTTATGGGGCTTCCAATTAATTTTTTTGTCTTGCTGATGCTACAGCCTCTCTCTTTAAGGCAAAGAAATTAATTGGAAGCCCCATCACCATTTATTTGTCTTGCAAATCAACTATTATTGTTTTGCATATTAGTCATTGATATGTTTATAGTTTCCAGGAAAAGTTAGCAGCAAATAAATGGTGATTTGGTTTAAAAAATATGTCGTGATGCTGAAATGTTTGATGTTGAAAAATCACAATCCGGAGAATCAATTGTGCATTTCTTACTGAAGAAAGCCAGTTCTTTCTCCTCTGGTTGGATAAATGATCTCCCGGAAATTTTGCAACTTGCGATTAGATTCTTATCCTCTAATTTTTATCAGCTTATTGAGCAATCTGATAAGCGACTGGGAGACCAATTGGAAGAACTCGTGGAGTTAGTTAACGAGGTATTTCCACCTCCTTCAGATCCACCAAATCCTGAAGTAGCAATGGCTGAATAAGAAACTGCATAGGGAGAGCATAATCACAAAAATAAAAATAAATACCCAGATGGGAAACCTGTGAATGACATTGGAAAAGAAGCTGTGGCACAGGAAGCAACGGAGATGGAGACAAGCTACTTGGAATGGTTTGTACTTGATTTTACAGAGAGAGAGTTCATTTGGGATATTGAAATGCTCTAACAAGATTAGAAAACGATATATTGAATTGTGTTCTGAAATTTGAAAGAAAGAATGTCGAATATGTGCATGGAAATGATGGACTAACATTATATTATCTTGTTTGGTAAATTATCTGATCTCTTCAATTGCAAAAAGTGTGCTTTGGTTGAATGTTGCTGTGGAAGTCTGGAGGCATTCACAGGCCAGTGGATTACCTTTTTCCAGTTGCACTTCATGTTCAAAAATAAAATTGTTAATACTGGTATGGGACACCCTTCACTTCGGTCAGTGTTTATTCTTATCATAGGAAAGTTACGAGACAGCCTTTACTTTATCTGAAGAATCTACTAACAAAAGAACCTAAAGACTAAGATAGTACCATAAACCTGAAAATACATGAATCTTTTTTTTCTGTGATTAAGAACATTTTCAGCTTTCATAGTACCATAAACCTGAAAATACATGAATCTTAAGAACATTTTCAGCCTACTTTTGAAATAACATGCACGATGCATTAAAATATCAAAAGAATCCCATTTACGCATGAAGGTGCAACAGTACAAAGAGCTTAGCTAGAAGTCTATGAGCGATAGGACTCTTGAAATTTGTATAGACACAGAGGTAAGTCGTGTGGAAAGGCCTATCCTATACACGACCTCACCTACTCCTTCAGATCAACAAAAGTGTCAAATCAAACATCGCTTCGAAATAATTTCTCTTTTATCTCTTCTTCCTCAACAGAGCACCCGAAGCGAAGCTGCCTGAATTATAGGTACTGAGAAGAAGATGGCCAAGAAATGGGCGACCTGACTACGATCACCAACCCTGCCTTGCCTTGCCTGCTCTTTGCTTTGGTTTTAACATTTTAACACTCTCTTCCATTCCCTACTTTTGTCAACTTGTCTCCCTCTTTCCAGGAAATGATTGTTCGTGTTTTGGAATATGATGAGAAATCCAAGGAATGGTCACTTGTATTTTATTATAAGCTCTGATTTTTCATTTATATGTTTTATTTGAACGTTTTGAACATAATTTTTTTATTAATTACAAATAAAATGATGTATTATTAGACCTTTCAAATTTTGCTAGTTATAATTATAGTATGTTTTATTTGATTCGTTATAATAAATTTATTAAATTAAAAAATTAATAACGATAAAATGTCTTATTTTAAGGGAAGTATCAAATTTTCAATAATTTTTTATATGATGATTAAATTTACAAATGTATATTCGGATTATTATAAGTTGATTTCGATATAAGTATTATTGTGAGAAATTAATAATAATAATAATAATGATAATAAATTAATAAAAATAAGTGACTGATATGTATGTGTGGTACGTTCAAGAAAAATGAAAGATATCATATAATTGTTAATATAAAATATGCAATTCTACTCAATCAATGTTTATATAATTTGATAATAATAATTAAAATAATACTAATAAGGGGCAACTTGTATGTAGTCCGCTCATTTAATAGTCATTTTATTTATTTATGGTAGTCATAAAAAACAGAATACGTGATAAAATGCATGTCTTGCACATTTTCATAATGTACAAAATATTCGTATTCTCAATTGATGTGTCATATCATTATAAGTTCAACTTGTATTTAGAACTTAAATGTAAATATACACTAAATTTAATTAAAAATGAATGTCTTACTATTGCCAATTAATTATCACTTTTTAGTTTCTACTTATATATAAATTGCTTAAGAATTTACATAATATCCTATGTGTCAAAATATCTTTTTTAAATATTTATTTATTTCAACATTTCTATTAAGTGGTTAAATAATTTTACATATTATAATATATATATATATATACCAATTTTTGTTCTTTTATAGCAATCAATCAAATCAAATCAATCAGAAGATATTTATGGGAGTGCTCGCGGAATTTCATCCCAATGTCTTCGTCTCTCTTTTCACGAGGCCTAACTCATTTACATTTAACCTCCTCCTTGTATTTTATTTTGAATTTAAAAAGATTTTTTTATCCATTTCCTTTTATTGTCATCTTCACTTTACTTTCTTTGGCTAAAAAAAATGCTATTGCCTGCCCAAATTACCTTAAGTTTTTTACTCTTTTAGTTCGATCCTATTCCTTTCTCTTTTTGTTATTCAATATTCTCTTTTTCTCTAGCTCTAGTTTTCTATCCATTTAATTCCCCTATTTCTCTCGACTCTTTTTCTTAAGAAAATGATTGAAGTATTACGAGTTATCTGTATTTTTCACGATTTTTTTTATTTTTTATCTTTTAAAGTTCTTTTGCTTTTGTGGGGAGCTTAAAATTTTTGGTTAATGGATTGTTCTTGATTTTTTTCCTTTACGGTGCATGGGTGCTTTGTTTTTGCTTTATCTTTTAATGGTTTCTTTTCTATCGTGTTTTGGGTTTGTGGTTTGCGATTTAATGGATACATAAGCTATTAAAATATCGAAACTTTATTGTATTCTTGATCAATTGCAACGACACAAAATTTTAGTTCTTTTTAGGGTTAAATGAATTATAAAGTTTAAGTTTTTTTGATATAAAAGAGTAGTAAATGTTTTTTTTTATATAAAAGAATAGTAAATTGGTATTTTATAAGTCTATACCCAGCATTCAATGTCTTTTTTGTCTTTGCTGTTACTTTTTCCCTTTTGTCCTTTTTGCTTTTATTGCTTGTTTTTGTTATGGTTCTTATGCTTTTGAGTATTTATTCTACAATAGCATTGACTTGTATGATTGCAACTCTTAGTACTAGGTCAAAACTCATCTTTTATGGAGTTTGCATAAAATTCTACATTTCCAAGCGATTTAGGGACTGTTTGGGTTAAATTTTTGTTTCCTTTTTCTAACTTTATCTTTTTCACATTAGATGTTGGGGCCTTAATTGTTTACAAATTTTTTTTTGCTAATTAGATTTAATTACTCTGAACTTTTGAAGGTGAAAAACATAGCTTGAAATTTTGAAAACCTTGTATTTTTCCTTGACTAATCTTTTTTATGTCCTTTCTAATGAGACTCGTCTATATTGGACATAGTATAGCTTTATTTATACTTCACCTTTATTTTACCTTAATAAGCAAAATTAATCAGGTTGACGATTAACTCCTCAAACTCTCACTCAATTCATAAAAACAACAAAATAACATGTTTTACATTCTACATTGTGCTTCCATAAACATATAAAATTAAAGATGGGTGTCTTAATTAGTAACATGAGCTTAACTAGTAATTTTTTGCGACGTTTATTTGTGTATTTTCAAACCCTATATATGTGATCTATGTATTTTTACTAACTTTTTTTCTTATTTTTATTAGTTTATCAATTAGCAGAAAATTGGTTGAAGAATGTTCACTTTAAATTTGCATTATGGTGGTATGTTTAAGAAAAATCCAGATTGGCATTATATGGGAGGTAAAGTTTCATTTTTACCTAGAATTGATCCTGGTTATATGTCAATCATTGAGCTATAACATGTTCTAAAGGAAATGAATCTCCCTATTAATATGCCAATGCATTTTAGGATGCCAGATTCAGGACTTAGGAATCTAGATAATGATGACAATATGCTTGCGATGTTTGGTATTTATAGGATGAACCTCATATTAAGATTCATATTGGAGTCTTGATTGATAAGCTAGACAAACAACCTAATTGGTGCGGTATTAATGATGAGACTTCAAGAGAAAATATATCTAATAACTAGAGTACTGTAGATGATCAAGTGAATTTGCACCAGAGTTTAGAACATGTGCATGATGGGGAAAACATAGCTGGAACTAACGGTTTAGAAAGTGACAAGGCAGAAACTGAGGGTTTGATTGATTCTCTATCTGATGAATCAGACAACACCTATGGTGTACAATCTAATGAGTCCACTGATTATGGATCTAATCTTGAATATTTTCTAGATGGGGATAGTTTAAGTGACACTTGTGATGTAGCGCCTCCTTACCGCATGGTACATACCGGGGTGCCCGCAGGTCACTCCGGTACATATCTTACGATAAGGGCGAGCTACGAACGATTACTACTTCACTTCACAATTTTCCAAACACAAAAATCACATGTTTTCATAATAATAACATCTATGATCAATTATACCGGAAAATGTCATAAATGCATGTACAGATATTTACATGTGCAAAATTCACTATTTGCGTGCATGTGTATGCATAAACATACCAAGACAATTTTAAACACTCTTAAACCTTTCCAAATTACAATTTTACCCTTCCCATCGGTAATGGGATGTTACATGTGATCCCATAGATTATAATAAATGTAAGGGAGAACCTCCTAACATTGAGTTAGGAGATTATGCTGAATATGTAAGTCTCATAGCTGATGATTATGCTAATTTTACAATTAAAAAGAGAGATGGTCACTTCATGGAGTTTGATCACATAAGTGATAATGAAAGTTTAGAAGAAGCAATTGAGTCTTCAGATGAGGGAAATGCTATTTCTTCTCATGAGTTTAATAAGAAGCACATTGATAATCCTAAGATTTTTACAGGGTTAATTTTCTTAAATGCAACTATTTACAGGAAGGCACTTAGAATGTACTCAATTAGGAAGGTTTTAAGTTGAAATTAAAAAAGAACGAAAAAGATAAGATTAGTGCAATCTTTAAAAAGATTTGTAGACGGAGGATATATGCAAGCTACTATAAAAAAACTACAACCATGCAAGTTAAATTTATAAAAGGTAATCCTCACAAGTATAAATGGTCTTATAGAAACAAAATTGCAAATTCCAAATAGCTGGTGACCCAGTTCATCATAAAGTTAGTTGATGACCCAAAGTGGAATGTGACCGGATTTTGAAAGACTGTGAAATAAAAGTTTAGGGTTCATGTTTTTCCATAGAAAGCTCATTGAGCAAAAGTCAAGCATTTAAATTGATCCAGGGCGAGCACAAAGATCAATATGTTAGATTAAGAGATTGTTGTGCCACAATAGTATAGAGGAACCCTGGATCACTTGCTGTTGTACAATCTGAAGTCTTTTTAATGAATAAAAATTCAATTTTTAAAAGACTATTTGTTATGTTTTTTGCAAAAAAACATGAATTTCTAAAGGGTTGTAGACTTGTGAAAGGTTTAAATGGGTGTCATCTAAGAGGAGTTTTTTTAGGGTCATTTAAATGTACCCTTTAGCTATAGCTTGTGTCGAATCAGAATGCAAAGATAGTTAGTTAGTTCTTAGACCTATTAACTCAACAACTTGGCCCTCTAATGGAAAAAAATAGTTGTCTTCATTTAGATAGACAAAAGGTATGCATTTGCACTGTTCATTCCATTTACATTGTTCATTTCAATTATTCTGAATAATAAAGTGTGTACTTGTCTTTTCTAGAGACTTGTTGAAACATTTGAGAATATGTTTCCAGAAGTTGAACACAGATTCTGTGTAAGACATCTCTATGCTAATTTTAAGCTCAGATTCAAAGACAAGATACTTATAGGTATCCATTGGGCTGCTGCAAGGGTTTACACTGAAGATGGATTCAATATGAAAATGCTAGAAATGCAAGTTGTTGATGGTGAGGCTTACAAATGGCTTTATGAGATTCCACCTTATCTGTGGGCAAAGTGTTTCTTTGGCACTCATAGTAAGTGTGATCTCTTAAGTAATAACATTAGTAAGTACTTCAACAAATATATAAATGCTGCAAGAGATAAGCCAGTTTTAACTATGATGGAGAGCATTAGAAGGATGATTATGTGTAGATACCAAGAAAAAAGAGAATGGATTAGTAAGGTGAAGGGAAAGATTTATCCTAGAATTAGTGAAAAGTTAAAGGAAAACTGCAAAAAATCAGTGGATTATGATGCTTTGTATGCTGGGCAAGGGATTTGGGATGTCACAATTTATAACCACAACTATGTGGTTAACTTAAGTGGCAGGACATACACCTGTAGGGAGTGGGATATCAATGGAGTTCCTTTTCCACATGAATGTTCGACATTACTTCATTCAAATAATGTTGAAGCAGGTGATTTGGTGGATCCTTACTACAGTATGTCAAGCTATAAGATAACATACGAGCATGCGATCAAGCCAATTCCAGAACAAAATATGTGGGTACAATTAGGTTCATAACCAATTGAGCCGCTACATGTTCGAAGAAGACCAGGAAGAAAAGTGTTGATGAGCAGAGAGAAAAGATTGCAGACATTGAAAGGGTAACCAGAAAAGGATATAGTGAGACATTCAGTAATTGTTTACAACAAGGTCACAATTTAAAGACTTGCAAACCCCCCTCCCCCCCACTCTAATAGGAAGCTTAAAAAATATGTTGTAGAGTATTTTGTTCTGTACTGATTGTTATACCTACTTTTACTAAACATGTGTATTATACAAAATTCTAATTTACTTTGATTTTACTTTATATATGTAGGATGCTCCAAGAGTTGAAAATTTAGAGCCTCAGTTTGTGTCTAATGAAAATGCTAAACCTGAGTATGCTAATCATGAAAATATTGGTTTAGTTAATCCCTTGAATTGATCGCAAAGTTTTAAGAATATAGTAGTAGGTGGAAAAGGGAGGTGTGGAAGGGGAAGGGGTAGAGGAAGGGGAAGGGGAAGGGGAAGGGGAAGGGGTAGAGGAAATGACAAAGGACAAAGTGGAGGTGTAAATAATCGTTGGGCAAAGAAAAAAGGGCCTTTATATGGAATAGGAGTATGGAATGACATTGGGTGTTCAAACATGCATTCATTTATTCCTTTTGACAAGGTTTACTTCACTTACTTAACCTTTGTTATTGTATGATTCAATATATATTCTCTTTTAACATGTGTGCGTGTTTTAGGAATTTGATAATTCTCAAAGAAGTGTTGTTACTAGTGGAACAAACAAACAATCAGAACCTTTACCTAGAACAAGTGAACAATCAGAACCTGCACCTAGAACAAGTGAACAATCAGAACCTGCACCTAAAGTATGTTTTTTTTAATATTATTATTTGTATTTAATTATTTTCATAATTATTTCACATTTTTTCACACTTGTACACTTAATTTTTGTAGATTGAGATGCATCAATCTACGTGGTAAATACTAATTAACCGATCAACATTCTTCTGTTAGAGTGCGTTTTTGTAAGAATGGTGGTCCAAAAAGTAAGGAACACCACTAACTATTTGATTTGGAAGAGCTTAGCTTTTGACTATAGTTTCAGTATTGTGGATTGTCTTTTGCTTAGATATTTAATTTATTATTCATATGCTAATCCTGGACAAACTAAAATATGGATAGCACTTTGGTAACTTTTGACGTTATTATTGTGAAATATTGATAGTCCTTTTGTAACTATTGGAGATTAACTTTGATATTTCTATTTGGATCAAAGCAAAAACAAGTTATTATTTGCCTTTTTTTTAGAATTATTGAGCTAATGATATTATTAAGATTGTTATTATGTTTTTTTCAATATGGCATTATTTGTTTTATTGTGCTTCAAGGTGTTTTTCACTTTAAAGAGTTAGAATGGATTTTTGCATTTTTTCTTTGAACAGAAAAATAGTTCTTACTTTCAAATATTTTTTTAAGGATAAAAGTATCTCAGGCTGTAACAATTTTGAAGAAAATGACATTTTCAATTATTTTGTAATATTTTTCTTTTTTTGAAGTAATGGTGAGAAGGTAACTAATAAACAAAAATTTGTAATTTTTTATCAATTAAAGTTAGAACGTACAACTATTAAAAAAATGGCACCTTCAATAAATTTTCTTTCTTTTTTCAATTTTGTTTTACAAATAAATTTTATTTTTTATTTTTTAATAAACTAAAAATCATGAAGTACAATTGTGAATACAATGTTATTTTAAATAATTTTTTCCTTTTTATTTAGTAACGGTCTAAATATAATTCATACTTAAAATAATTTTTATTTTTTAAATAGAGAGCATAATGAAATAGAGCAAAAAAATATGAGTGTTTAATGTATTTCAGTTAACAAAAGACTAAAAAGAGTTTTTTGTCCAAAAAAAATGCAACATATATAGATACGGTGATGTCATCGAGTAAAAAAGTTTTTTTTTAATTATAAAATCCTTTGACCGGTAGTTATGTCCTTTTTTTAATAAAGGAGGGCATATTTTATCGAGGAGGTTTAGATTCTCTGTCTAATATTATGATATTTTATTGTGCTAAAATTTTTTTAATTATTTATTTATATAGGGCTTTCATAAAATTCGCAAAATAAATGACTAAGATAGAATAAGATAGAGTAATATTAGAAAGAGAATATAGACAACTGCCAAGGAATTGAAATCAAGGTTAAATGTATTTTTTCAATAAAAAATTTCTTCATTTGTCTTTTCACGAGGCCTAACTCATCTTTTATTTTTCTTTTTCACAACATTATTTCACTTTGACTTGTTTCTTAAGATGAATGCATAAGAACAAATACCTTAACGGCCCCACAAGCCTAAGTAATTTCACACTGGAGAAGATTTTAAACAAGGAAAGATCGATCGTCCTCGTCCTTATTGACAGCGTCCAGAGTTTGGATTCCTGCAGAGAGGGAATAGTATGGAATGGAATGCCGTGAAGACAAGGAAAAGGGATCGTATGCAGAATCTTTTTGTTTTTTTACAACTTTCTGTCATCTACAATACATGGAGGAGGAGGAAGAAGAGCACACCACTTGGAAGGAACCTACATGCTTTGCCTACTGAAAAACAACAATCTAAGCGTGGGGTCGTCTTCCTCCATTACTATTTACTCCATGTTCAGACGTCAAAACCTGTTCACTCGTGTGTTTGTATTTTGATTCAGGATAATATTGTCAAAAGACTTCTTTCAAGGCGATGAGCTTCCATGGCAGAGTGTTAATTTCTCTGCAGGTAATGCAAATCCAAGTTCTAAGAGAACAAGGCAATCTGTGTGGAATGTCGGAATCTGGCGTAGAAAGACTTGTAACTAAGGGATTATGCAAAAAGTAATCATCAACTAATTATATCAAGACATAGGTTGATATGGCTACTAATTAAGTGTTTAATAGTATTAAGAGACTGATTAAAATTCATACAAATCAGTTGTTTTTTTAATGTTATATTGAGCAAAAAAAATCTTTCTAATGATATTAAATAAAAATATAAAAAATATTTACAAATTTATAAAAGATAATCAATTATTTTTAAAAAAATTTAATAGATAATTGTTAAATAGTAGAATTAGAATCTATAAATTTAGTATAGAAAGCAAACATAGCATACAATATTAATAAATCAAATACAATTGATGGAGTTTAGGTTCATAAGTGGAATTTAAGGATCAATGCAATACCTGGGGAAAAGCCAAAGGTGTCTTTTTACAGAGAAACAGATTAAAAATCAGATAGCAGAGGAAAAGGGAAGACACAAAATGTCCTTGATCGGACTGTCCTAAGCTTTTTCCTTTGCTTCCAATTCCGTTCCATCTCAAAACAATAATTTAACCTCTCCCTCCATCCCTATTATCTGATTCCCATGTCCATATATTTGCCAAGTTACGTGTATATTTATATTACTCATAAATTCTGCTCATCTCTTGGACTGCCAGTTCCTGTGACTGCAACTGTTCATGTTCAGTATTTAGCATGAAGAAGAAGGGGGAATTCTATAATTTTTCTAGGGAAGTTCACTGCAACTGTTCATGTTCAGTAATTAGCATGAAGAAGAAGAGCGAATTCTATAATTTTTCTAGGGAAGTTCACTTAAAGATTACAGCCTTATACTTAGTTCCAATCTCTCCCATAACAAAGTAATAAACTTGCATCGATGCAAGTTCAAAAAAGAAAAATAAAAGAAACAAAAGGATCGTTAAAGAAAGAGGGAGAGACAGAGATCCCTCGTGGTATTCTCACATCTCTACGACAACTTACATTCCCAAAGCTCCTTATCCAGTGTCCAAATGATGATATTTATGGCTTCAAAAAGAGGCACAATGAAAGCACAAAAGCCTCCATCTTTATCAGACATTGGAGCTTCAGCTTCAAAACAGCGAGCCAAACAGTAGAGCATAATAACCTTTTCTTTCTGCACTGTAAAAATAATATAATTTGCCTATCTGCAGCTATATAACATCAATTTTTGCTCTCTTCTCTTATTTCTCTTCGTTAACTTAAGGCATAAAGAGTTTGTTTCCACACTTGCACCTCCAAGCCTCAGGGTAGTACTCCAAAGGAATGGTCAGACCTGGTTGGATAGGCACATGCACTGGTTTACATGGAGAACACCTGCCACACTTGGATCTACACGTGGGCGGTGATGACCCTGGTCCAACCACTCGCTTACTCTGACCCAGAACTCGGTCAATTACTGAACTTGACCCACTTCCTGTTTCCCTCTCCTCTCCCTCTTCGACTCTACTACCTGCACAACACGAATCACAATTACTCACCACCAACCTTCATTTCTAAGTTCTTGATAAGTGTACAGAACTGGGTTTAACATAGTTTTTTAGTTGAGTGAGTCACATTTCTTACCGAGATGTGAGAGAGCCGTTGCGGAAGCCGAGAAGAACAAGAGAAAAGTGAAGGCAGTGAGTGTAGGTAACTGATGATGGTGGTGACGGCAACGGCGACGGCGGCGGCGAAGGACATCCATTGTTGCCGAGAAGCTGACGAGTAATTAAGCGAGCTTGCAAGCGTGTGCTGGCAGAGAAGTTCTGAACAACTAAAAAGGGTGTACAAAGGAGCAAAGATTTAGAAAGAGTTTGTGACAAAGCGATGATTTTGAGAAGAGGAAGAAAAGAAACGAGCAGGAAGAGCCTTGCGTGTTGAAGACTGAGAGAGAGTTTGAAGTCAAAGACATGTCATAAGAGATTAGAGAAAAAGTAAGAGTATTGTTTTACTGTTAGGCCAAAGGGGGAGAGTTGGGTCCATCTCTTTTGTGAGGGTCTACCAAACTCCTGAACGAATGTGACCTATTTGTAGCCTTGTAGGGTCCTTCTTTGCTTCTTCTATTTACACCAATTACCATTTTATGTTGTACAATAAAGTTAGTGTCTTGGCTTGGGCCTATATTTTGCTCCTTTTCATTCATCTTATTTACCTTAAAGAGCAAGTCTTTAATGGGAAATCATCGAAATGCCAAACTAAATATTGAAGAACGTATAATAATTTGTAGATAACTTATTCTAAAATAAATTATTTGATAAGTAAATAATTTATAATTTTGCTCAGATTTATGTCATAAATGAACCTTATTTTTATAATAGTTTTTTTAAGGAAAAGAATCATTTCATTAATCAAATAAATAATTGGATGATAACATCCGTAACAACTTCTTAAAAAATAAAAAGGGAGTATCTAATGGATGCTCTAGCTAGTTGATGAGCAACACCATTTAAGTTTCTGCGAATCCACCAAACTTGTATATCCAGTCTAAATTCAAAAATAAGCAAACAGTTTTTAATAATCAAACCTAGATCAGAAAAGTGAAGAGAACGAGATGACAAAGCAAGAAATAATTGTTAATAATCTGTAAAACTAAAGCCATCATTAAGGAAGTAAGATTTTGCATGTAATAACGCCTCACCTAAAGTAATTATCTCTGCCACTGTAGCATTTTAAACACCTTCTTAATAACCAGGTATCACTTTGATCCACCATGAATTGTGCTATATGATCGATGAAGAAAAAAGAAACATTGAGGAGTTTGCTTCTCTAATGGAGTTTCTCATAACATGAGATCCAAATAATTCGAACTCCAAAAATTAGCTAGATTGTTCCTCATTATTACAACACTTCCTACAAATAAGTTTAAGGCCTTCATTTTCACTTGATTAGGGAGTGTATGTTTTCATTTTTATTTTTAGTTTTCAAACTCAATAAAAATTTTGCTGGTTAATTTGAGTTTTTAGTTTTTATTTTTGGTTTTGATTTTGATTTTTTTCTAATTTTCAAAAATTATTAAAATCATAAAAAGTAATTTTTTGTTTTTTATAATCTGATTTATTATCATTTTAACATATATTATTTAATTATTTAATTTTAATAAAATTATGAATAATTTAATTCAGCGTTATATTTATATATTTAATAAATTAAAACTAATTATCAATAAAATTACGAATAATAATTAAATTATATACAATTAAATTTAAAATATATAAATATTTAAATAAATTTTGATTTAATAATTGAAATATATTTCAAACAAATATTAATTTATAAATTATTTATTTTATTAAAATAACATAATTTTTATTAATAATTTGTTAATAAATATTATATAAGAGATTAAATATTTATTTAATTAAAAATAATTTATCTTTAAGCTTTATTTAAAATGTAACTATTATAAGTGATAAAAATATAATTACATTAACATTAACAATCAAACATGTTTTTGCTTTTATTTGAAAGAAAATATAAATAAAAAATTTAAAAACAGAAATTGAAAACTACAACAGAAAAACGGAAGTAGAACCAAACGACCCCTTAAGAGTTTAAAACCCTAAAAAGGACTCTAAGCAAGCATGGATTCGGATTCTATTTGATCCCTTTTTTATTATTTTTCAACTTAACTCAAATTTTAGGCTAAATTGAGACCAAAATAATGATATATTATAATTGACATGGTTACCTAAAAAATTAATTTTAATATTGGTCGTAACACTTCTCAGCAACGACCAAGAAATTAAACCAATTCGATTAATTTATCTACAAAGACTTTGAATTAACTAATTTGTCGTTTTAGTTTTTAATTTTTCAGTTTAATTTATTTTAACAGTCTTGTTTGTTAACAGTTGGTTAGTTTATTACTCAATCAATCACTTTTAGTAAGTTAATTGATTTTATAAATTAAAATAAATTAATTTTTATTTAACAATATTTTTAATTAAAATTCAAAATTTTTAATCGATAAGGACAATTTTTCTTAATCATATTTCAAATTCTTTACTTTTATTCAAATATTTACCGATTTTATAATAATTTAATATCAGTTGAATCTTTTAAACCTTAATTCTTTTATTTTATCGGTTTAACTTCCGATATAATATTTAACAGCTTATTTTTCACTCATAAGTAAAAAAAAACCATCCATTTTACTTTGATTCAAATTTTTATTAAAATGCCCCATGAAAGATTTTTTTTTTTTTCATGTGTACCGCTACCAAAGTGGTAAATAGTGAATGAGATTGAAGTGGAAGTAAGCTGGAATTTGATTCCAACCAAACTAGAAAACTGTGGCAGTTACTTTTGAAAGGGAATGTTGAAAGGGTAAAAATAGTGGGAATGCACGAAGGTTATAAAAAAATGGTAAAGAAGGATAAAAGTTAAAAATACCAAAAAAAAAACGAGGGTGTGTTTTCAGCTTGATTGCAACAGCACTCGTGTGGTTGCGTAGTTGTGTAAATAAAGAACTGAGGACTGAGGAGAGGACACAGACGCCATTGAACATCGAAAGGGTTTCTCTTTTTTCCTGTCTCATAAGGGACCAACATTTCAGTCAATCTCTCCCCAACTCGCCCTCCATTATTGACCAATCTCTCTCACTCTCTCTTTCCGATACTAAATTTCCAATCTCACCCATACAAGAGACACTGTGTCTGTGACCCACAAACCTCAGGAACATATCAAAAAGTTGTTCAGTTTTTGGACAACAGCTACATTATTGTTTTTGGCAAAAATTATTAAGTGGGGTGAGGATTATAATCATCAGTTTTGTGGGCTTTAGATGAAGATTAAAGTGCAATTCCTCCTATTCCATATAATTAAATCAATCACTTCAAAAAATTATTGAACAAATTAGTGATTTAGAGTTAAATTTTTAGACATCGTAATATTTCAAAAATTAGACCAAAAATTAAAATAATAAAATAATCAATTTAAGACTTACAAGGTTCAATAAATATTAAACCGTCGTAAAACTGGCTAAAGATTAAATAAATTTTAAAATTTAAAATATTATTAAAAATTATCCTTATCTATTGAATAATTTAAAATTTAATTAAAAATATTATTAGATATAATTTTATTTATTTATTTTGATTTATAAAACTTAATAATTTATTAAAAATAGCAGATTAATTAATAAATTAGTCAATTTTTAAGAAAAAAGTCATGAAAACAAATCAGATCAAAAAGTTAAAAATAAAACTAAAAAATTTAGCTGGTTCAAAAATTTTACGGTTGAACCTGCTAAATTAGTTAAATTTTTTAATTATTAATTAGAACTAATTGATGTTAAAAAGATTTAACAACTTAATCAACTTAAATTCTTTTTTAATGGATTTGAGAAATGGGTTACTTACTTAAGACGTGTAAATTGCTGGGAAAACCCAACATTATGATTGAAAATAAGAAAGAAAAAGAAAAAGTGGCCCAGGCCCCAGATACAGCAGTGATCTTTCTTTCTGTAAATGAAGACAGCTTAAAAGGTTTTGGTAATTTTCTCTGATCCCTCTGACCGTGGGTTCGGTAACATTTAAGGCAAAGAGGTTAGGAGCAGGTTGTCTTAAACATACATGCTTTCTCTGGTTTCGGGTCTGATAAGGCAGGCAACCTAAGAAACAAACAAACAAGGTCAGCCTATCAGAAGAACAGCTCTCTTCTCTCTTTACCCTTTTCATTCAACATACATAGAAGAAGAACAATCAGAAACAAATCAAAGATCAAGTCTTAGTTGTGATTGAGTGACATGCGTGCCTGGAAGAACAAGTAGCTCCAATCCCAATTACAAGGTATCTTACCGTAGAATAAATAGGCTACGGCCAAGGCTAAGGCTGAGACTAAGGCAAAGGCCTGGAATGAATCAGTTAGAAGTGGGCCTGCACTGGGCGAAGAAGAAGAAGATTACACAGGCCTGCCTCCATAAATGATCCTGAATTCTGTAGAGAGGCCCCTGAGGAGGCTTTGTAGCTTCGCAACATGAAACAGAGGACCTACTTACTTGGTCAGGGACAAACAATGACAGGAAGCAGGCAGCCAATTCTACCACTACATGAGTTTAGGTACTTGAAAGGGACGATTCAGGCTGTGGTACTATCGAAATGGGCTCCCCTTATCCTTTTAGCTTTGTTTCTGTTTAATTTTATGAACTTGAATTGGATTGTGCGGGATGTGTTTTCATTTTCGTTTGGGACTAGACTTGAGATAGTGGAGAATCCTCCACACACATGTGGTTTTGCATTTAACATAAACTTGTGAAACCAATTCTATACAGACAGAACTGCTGTCCTTAATTAATCCCAAAAGGGTAAGGCAAAGAGGGAAAAGGAAAACAAACGTACATTATCACGTGCATGGAGAGGAAAGATAGTAACTTTTAGACAGGTCAGGGACTTGACATTTAATTCGATTCAAATTGAATTTATATAATGTTCATGATTAAGAAGACGACGTTAAAATAGTATTATTTGAATTAATTTTAAATTTCAATTTAATTTAAAATTCAATTAACTTATATTTAATTTATTAATTTTAAATCAATTTGAATTATATTCTCTAATCATAGGACCTAATTTCTTGACTGTTAAACAGGAATCAAATAGGCTAATGGTATAAAGATATTAAAGAGATACAAAATAAAAGAATATACAATAAATAATAATATTTCAAGAATATTGTCGAAATTATAATTTACAATTGAAAATTAGTATTTTTAAATTAAACTAAAATAACAACCGGGAGATTCTGCAATCCTGTGGAGTCTAACAGCCCTCAAATGCAATAAAACTGTCTTCTTCTCCGACCAACCGAAGATGACAAAAGTGATATTATTTAGGTGCGGATGCCAATACCACAAATTCACAAGAGGAGGTCGAACACTACACGTGGCGGAGTACATACTTCTCGAACTCTGAACTATCCTCTGTTTAATAGAACATAAGGAGTCCTCCCTAGAAGTTGGAGGCTCGGTCAATAGCTCCTATCATGGCTATCCAGGTGAGCTCTTTCAGTATCACCCACAACCCTTACATGTCTCCCCGATTCTCTAATCATTTTAAAATCTCGTCGTTGGGTTATTGATGGGGTTTTATTACGTTGGCAGGCTTGGTACACGGACGATAGCAACGAAGATCAGAGGCTTCCTCATCACCGAAACCCAAACGAGAATGTTTCGTTGGACCAATTGGCTGGTACAATCTCGTTGTTTACCTATCTGGGTTTTCGTTAGTTTTGATGTTCCAAAGTGTTTCTGAAAACCTAAGGATCATACAGGGTTGGGAGTCTTGTACTGGCAATTGAACCCCGAGAACTACGAGAATGATGAAGAGTTGAACAAGATTAGAGAAGCCAGGGGATACAGTTACATGGTATTGAAGTTTGCTGTCTGACTAATTATTTTACTTCTTCTTTATTGTCATTACATATGCAATAGAATTGAGGATAAGCAGAGGGACTTTATATGAAAAGCTTGCTTCTTGCAATACTCAGAATCTGCTAGATTACTTTGTTCATATGGTATAAAAATTGACTGCATTTGCTGATGAGCTAGTCTTGCTGAAGTTGCCTACTAGATTGACCCTAAAACAATTTTCCTTTTGGTATTCTAGTACACCAATTTTGAGTTTTTATGCAATTAGGCAGTCAGCAAACTTTTCAGCGTCCACATTTCCCACTTCCATGTTCTTAGCTCTTTCCAACTCCAACATTTATTCCATTGATGTAAATCCATTCTTGAGGTTTTGTTTGTTCCACAAATTTGGGTTGATTGCAATTGAACCCCTGAGAATAGCTCATTGTTGGCGTTTTTAAAAATAATGAAAGCCTATTTTATTTTCTTCAAGTTTCAATCTTTTCAATTAGAAAAGAGGTTTCTAGTATTGTAATGCCAGACATTTTTGTCTTTTGCTTATTGAAACAGAAATGTGGTCAAATAGGTTTATTTGAGTTTCTGTGTTTGGACAAAAGGATAGGTATATAGTCTACTTTATATGAATTCCTTTCTATCTCCAAGCACAGCCTCAATGTTATGGGATCCGGGAGGCCTACATGCATACCCTTCCATATATTTGCCAGATATTGCTCCTTGCCATCAAAATTTAAATGAATTTGTTACAAAATTGGACAATTCCCTTAATTATTATCATACTTTGGATGACCCATGTTATGGGCCCTTGCTTGGGATTGAGTCCAAGGACGATTCTCAAGAAAGTTAATCTCTTTTCCCTTATTTACGTTGGTTCCATTCCTTGCAGAACCTATTTTTGGTTATGAAAAACTGGCAGCACTTGTCAAGGACAAGGTCTACCGAGATTAGGCTAAATTACTCTACTCTTAATTAGCTATTTTTTATGATAACTTCATCCTTACTTTATTGCATAACATAATAGCCTTATATAGGCAAAAAAAAAAAAACATAAAAGTTCCACCTAAGCTAGGACTCCTAGAAAGACTCCTATTCAAGTTGTTTTAGGACTCTTAGAAAGACTCCTATTCAAGTTGTTTTTATTAACATAACTATAATAGAAACTAGTGCAAAAATAATAGACTCCTACTCCTAATAAAACACTCTTCTAATAGACTCCTAATAAAACACTCGTCTTTGCAAGTAGTAGGTTCTTCCTAGAATGCATCCATATCATCACTCCCCTCTTCGACATCGAGCTTGCCCTCAAGCTCGAACTCAGGTTATGCCAATGATAGTATGCAAAGATATCTCAGGTTCTCTCTCCACTAGTTCCTCCCCTTCTTCCTCAGAATTTGCCATCTCAATCCAAAATAGTCGCTTACATTTGTGCCCCACCGAATAAGTCTCGTCACAATTGTAGCACAACCCCTTCTCTCTTCTTTAATTCCGCTATGGTTAAGCGCCTTCCTATTGGGGTCGGAGTACTTGCTATACTGGAGGTTGTTGTTTTAGCCCCCGAGTTTAAATTACTTCCTAAAGGTGTGGCTGCACTCGCGCTGGTGCTATTACTACTATTGTCCAGTTGCGAAGATAGCCATAGGGTGGTGTTTCGGCTGTCTCTTACCGCTTGGGTGTATTGCATCTGCATACATTGCAATTTTCGTTCACATGCTCTTGCTTAGTTCATTGCAGACCTAAGATTAATAGGATATTGCATCTCCACCTCGATTCGTAGCCCTTCTACCAACCTAGCCGTGAATAGATTAACTTGTAGGTCTTGTGGAAGCCCTATGGTTCGAGCCAGCAGTGTTCGAAATTGGCGTTGATATTCTTCTACACTTCTTGTCTGTTTGAGGTTTGCCAATTCTCCTATAGGGTTGTTACTAAGGTGACGGCTAAATCTCGTATTGTAATGACTTTTGAAAGAGTACCAATGCATCCCTGGTTCTTCTTTTTCAAGTTGAAAGAACGACAGTTGGCCCTCCCCCATTAAATGAAAGGCAGCCAATCTTACCTTCTCCTCCTCCGCTGTTTGTTACCTTAGGAAAAACTACTCACACCTGTGAAGCCAAACAACGGATCCATCGAGCCATCGATCATTGAAAATTCCATCTTAGTTTTTCATCGGTCCTCTCCTCTCGTGGTGGTGGTGATGGTCCCTGATACTCGCTTGCGTTTGCCCCTTCCAAACTTGCAAGCATGCGGATAATCTTTGCATATTGAGCCTTCAATTCTTGCTGCCCCATCTCTAATGCTCGTATCCTTTGACCCATCTGCCAATCTACCGAAGATTGTTCTGTAGCTGAATGGCCTGTTTCGTCCATGAACTCCTGCTCTGATGCCAAATTGTTATGGGCCCGTGCTTGGGATCGAGTCAAAGGATGATTCTCAGGAAAGTTAATCCCTTTCCCCTTATTTATGCTAGTTCCCTTCCTTGCAAAACCTATTTTTTGGTGATGAAAAATTGGCAGCACTTTTTAAGGACGAGGTCTGCCAAGAATAGGCTAAATTACTCTACTCTTAATTAGCTAATTTTTATGATAACTTCTTCCTTACTTCATTGCATAACATAATAGCCTTATATAGGCCAAAAAAAAACATAAAAGTTTCTCCTAAACTAGGACTTCTAGAAAGACTCCTATTCAAGCTGTTTTAGGATTCTTAGAAAGACTCCTATTCAAGCTGTTTTTATTTACATAACTACAACAGAAACTAGTACAGAAATAATACTCGTACTCCTAATAAAACACGCTAATAGACTCCTAATAAAATACTCCTCTTTGCAAGCAGTGGGTTCATCCCACAATGCATCCATATCAACCCATCTGAAAAGTCTGGATTTTTCATCTTTTGTAAAGAATCTACTTTTTATGACTGACTGGAAACAGGGCGCAAAGCCTTATTCCAGATTTTGGAAATATCTGTAATATGCTACTGATCTGCATAAATTCTTGTTTATAGCTGCTTGGCTTGTTCTCGATCTCTACAATACCTTCATTTAAATAGTAATAGATACTGCCAATGATGGATTCAATGTTACATCAAATATTTGAATCTTGCAGGATTTGCTTGATCTATGTCCAGAGAAAGTTCCTAACTATGACGAGAAGTTGAGGAACTTCTACACAGAACACATTCATGCCGATGAAGAGATTCGCTATTGCCTAGAAGGGAGTGGATACTTTGATGTCCGAGACAAGAGCGATAGGTGGATCCGAATCTGGATTAAGGCCGGTGATCTTATCGTTTTGCCAGCAGGAATCTACCACCGGTTCACTCTTGACACCGGTAACTATGTTAAGGTAATTTATGACATTACTCTTGATAATAGCAGGAATAATGTGGTTAATTTGAGCGGTTGATTGATGGTTTTTTGTTTGCTTTGTAATGCAAACAGTTAATGAGATTGTTCATGGGAGAGCCAGTGTGGACTGCGCATAATCGTCCACAGGAAGAACATCCAGCAAGGAAGGAGTATATTAAGAGTTTGACTGAGAAGGTTGGACTGGCACTTGAAGCTCATTAAGTTTGTGGACGGATATCTGGTTTATTGTGATGTATGATATGTATTGAAAACTTGAACTTGGAAAAGAAAACATTCAGTTACATCTGTAGTGTATATGTTTAGTTGGGTAAAATCATGCAAGGATGCAATAACGTGGTCGAACTCCTGTAATAAAACAATGGGTACAAACCAACCAGTAGCATATATCTACATATTTATCACTCTTGCAGAGACTGTGTGAAACGTGCAACCTTGAAACATGCTGGCAAGTCCGAGCTTGACTTGCTCAAAACCTAGTGAAGCTTTAAATCATTTCTGTGTTCCGTTTACATCATTGTCATGTAATCCGAACACAGAAATGATCCTCGAGTCAGGTTTAACTTGTGGTCCTTGATTTCCTTTGAATGAAAATAGAAAAAAGGTGGCTCACATTCCTATTCTTCAAATCAAAAGACGTAAATTCAAAGCCATCATCAACTTGTTAACCTCGTCCACATTCAATCTTTGAAAATCGTTTCTGAACAAGGAAAAAACAAAATTCTGGAAAAAGATTTCATCTTTTCCTAATACATAAGATACTATTTTAACAGACAAAACGGAAATTTCTTATTTTATTGTTTTCCATATAATATTATTTTATTTATGAAAATTTTAAATTTAAGAATATAAATAATCTCATTTTATTTATCAAGTTTATTTTATAATCCTCCAATCATAATAAGCTAATAATTTAGGGACTGGGTAGCAAATAGTCAGATATTCATTCCCCCACCAACCTATCACACCACATAAGCTTTGGCCCACACACGTCACATTCTCATCTCTTGTGAAAGGACAACAATATCCTTCTATCTACAGTCCATCCCAAGCAATTAATCTGGCGGAAAACTCCGCTTTGTTCGTTATAATCAGAACGGTCAAAGCAGTCAGAAACAGACAAGGGTTTTTTCGTCATTAAGCTCGCTTCCCCTTCCCGATTTAAACACCACCAGTCTAACTCTTGTCTTCCTTGCGTTGCCACAAAGCAGAGAACGAAGAAACAGAGAGATAAGAAAGAGAGAAAATGGTTGCTCCGGTCGGTAATTTCCTTTCGATTTTATTTGCGATTCAAGTTCTCCTCTTGTATAGAGATTAATTATTGGCTTTTTTCTTGGTCTTAGATTTCTAGTTTTGTTTTTGACGTCTTATACTTTAGTTGTTGGATGGGATTGAAACTAAACCTTGTTTGATGATAATTGAGCTAAACCCTCGTTGGTATCTGAATCAGTGAACTATTTTATGATATTCAATCTTGTTTTTGTTTACTTTGTAATTTAACGCCAGCTTTTGTTGGCTATTCATTTGTTTGCTCTGCTAATTTTGGGCCTTTTCATGCAACATTCTGTGAACCTTTTAATATGTAGAATTTTAGATGGTGAGTTCTTTATGCTGTTGTTGTCACATTGAACTCTCTTAAATCATTATTTTGGATTCCTTGGGCTGTTTTTCCGAGTCACCATCATTCTTTTTCCATTTTAGATGTCGTCTTCACTACCAAACACTTTCTCTAGGCTGCTTCCCGGTTCATATGGCAGCCTGGGGAACATCACATAACATAGTTTCCTACATCCCCTGGATTTGTTTTTGCCTATGATATTGGTTAATTGTTGTATTTTTTTTTCATTTGGATATCCATTTAGTAGTTTCAGGCGTCCATTTTGGTGTAGCATAGATGATATACGTATGTGGTTTAGTCAAAGCATGAACCTTGAATCTCTAGTGCAAAGAGTTAGATTGGCTTATAAGAATCGGTATTATGGTCATGGTCTTGACGAGTTGCAGAATATTCAACCGAGGAAAATGCTATTAAGTTTACAAGCCTGTGTTTGAATTGGAATTGCGGATTTTTATATCCTCATTTTATTATTTGTACACCACTGTTTGTCTGTGGACCCTGGACTAATAACAATTTATTGATTTGGTTACAACAGGATCCTAGAGAAGAAGTGATTCAGGCATGGTACATGGACGATA
>JANVCL010000214.1:45096709-45108434 GCA_026546855.1 Erythroxylum incrassatum | reverse complement strand
TTAGTCAACTTAAAGGAACATTAGATCCAGTGACCGAGTCAAAAATTTAAGATAGAGAGGCTCAAAAATTAATTTTTTAAAATTTTGAAGGGTCCAGTATACCACTGATCCTTAAATAACTCTATTTTTATATATATATATATATATTAAAAATGATTTTTTAAAAAAAAATTGGGGGGCCCAATGACCCCCAAGTCTCAACGTAGCTTCGTCACTGATTAGGTCCGCCTGGTTAAGTCATTTTGATGTGGATTTCGTACTAAAAGAAAACATAAACTAATTATTCACCTCAAAAGTTAAACAAGATTTAGCTTTAAATTACATTTTGAACCTAATAAAGTATTAACATTGTTTCATATTTTTTTACAATTAAATAATGAATATGAATATCACATTTTCCAAACAATAACGTAAAATTACTATATAAGCATTGAAATTCAAAATACAACAAATAAATATAACGTAATGTATTAGATTAATATGATTACTGATTAGTAATGAATATATTCTTTGTATACTTAATTATGTCCTAAATATATCTTTAACTATTTTAATGTAAGTACTAAAGCCAACTAAATATTTCTTTAAGTGAATAAAACCATAGAAACATTTAGTAATTATTTAATAAAATTTAAAATTATTTAAGATATCATGATTTAAATCTTTAATTTTAATTTAATTAGGAGTGACAAAATTTAAAAATAAAAACTGTTATTTTTTATTCTTTGTCATTGGGATTTAATATGTTGTACAAACTTATTTATTTAATAGATAATTCCTATATTTTTATCCTTAATATACTTCTCAATTTAAACTTTTTATTCATATTATATATTTTTAAAATCTAAATATGAACTTGTTGTTACTAGCCAACGTCATTTATTTTATTATTTTTTAGAGTTTGTACTATGAATGATGTCACGGGTTAGATGGCTGAGGTTGACACAGCAACCGCTCAGAGGTAATTCTTATCGACGGCTAATCATGATTGATGCATTAGTTAATGACGCGTTTAAATGATAAGCAACAATTTTCTACTGCTAATTTCAAATTTTATCATTTTTGAGAAAGAAAATAAATTGGGTTAACATCCAATAGCAGCGTTTCTTCAGATTGTACTTATCAGTTTCTGATAGAAACTTACTACCCAACTCGGATATATTATAGAAAATAATATATAACTCCTAAATATCATATTATTATTATTATTATTATCTATTTTTTATAATTTAAATTATAATTGTCATTTTATCTAGTTTTGGATGCATAATACTTGGTTATACATAACAACTCATGAAGTAGCCTCTCAGAATCGCCGAGTCGATGGAGTAGAGGGGCATAAGGTCAAAAGGTTATGTGCTTGATTTTTCCTATTTACGCTTTTTCGATTAAGTCTATTGTACACAGCTTGTGTCTAGTGTAGAATATTCGGTTGATGTGATTTGCAGGTTATTGTGTCAATTTGAAGATTTACCTTAGACGCATTCAAAGTATAACAATTGTGGGTTCTTCTATTTAAAAAAAAACTCATGAAGTAGGTGATTTTAATTATTTTTAATAATTAAACAAGAATAAATATGTAGTTCACTCTTATTTTAGTAAATTCTTATTGTGCATTGTACTTTTCAACTTATAGGATAATTAAGGCCAGCATCCTACCAAGTCAACGGTGATAAATTCTATGGCTCACATTTATTTCCTACCCCCGAGCCAATTGTTTTATTCAATACGTACGTTCGTAATTAGGAAATCGTTTTCAATAATTTAATTGGTTAATTTCACGAGTTTCATCAAGGACAAGGTTGGAATTAATTAGCGGAGTTTAATATCCAAAAGTGATGTGGACATTTCTTTAAGTCACGAAATGGAACTGTGGGCCAAACAGTTTAAAAAACCACTTTCCACACCACACGGCACCGGTTTGGGGAAATAATCCGGTGCGGTCTCTTGCCGACGCGGCATAAGAATCTTTCCAAGTTTGAACTTTGAACCGCTTGGACAAGTCTCTCGAGTAAACTGAGGTGTTTTATCTCCTCTGTCCCATCTGTTTATATTTACCCATTTGCCCCTCATCGCACTCGCTCGTAAACCAAAGATTAAAGCATATGTTATATCTGAGTAGATAAATCAATTTTACGTTTAAAAATGAATTTTTTTAATAAATTTTATACAATTTCATATTTTAACATTAATTTCTGAATTTGTGTTATTATAGTTACAACTATTAACTTCGTTTATTATGAAATTCTAAAAGTAAAATGATATTTGATTATATTAGTATTTAGGGTAAATTATTTGTAAAATATCCTAAATTTAGTAATAAATAAATATCATAATTTATAAAAATGTACATGTGTATTATAACTAATGATATACTTTAATTCTCTTAATAAATTTAATATTTTAAAAAATTATATAAGCATTTAGTAAAATTTAGAAAAAAGAAAAAAACGATATTTGTATGATTTCTTAAATTTGAAATTATTAAAAATCATAAAAACATGAATCACTTATCTTTATTGCATTAAATTAAAAAACACAAAGTGTTTTTTTTTTCTCGAGGTAGAAGTATAGAACACGTTGGAAAAGGGTAGGCGTGTCCATTCGCAGAGAAAAAAAAGAAGAAGAAGATGAAAATCTTGGTTAACAAGCTCTCTGTCCCTCTCGGCTTTCTTGCTTCTTTCTACTCTCACCAGGCACACAACACCTCCTAATTTTCACTCTCATTTTTCATCTCTCTCTAGAAATCCCCAGATCTGTGAAACGGTCATCTTCTCTGTCTTTCTCTAAATGCCATTTGAGATCGCTGAGTTGGACTTAGACTGAACCGTCGACCCTCTCAACTTCACAATGGGCGCAGTGCCTTCTACTCCCCGGTCGCAGGACACGGCAGACTACCTGATCGCTTCTTTCATCGGCGAGAAATCCTTCCCCTTGGCCTCCGATTTCTGGCAGAAGCTTCTCGAACTCCCTCGCAATCTCCTTTGGTCTGACCACCGCGTCCGCGAGGCTTGCCAGCTCTTCGGTCGGTAACTTACTCCTTAGCTTATTCAGCTGTTCGACATTTCCTTCGATTTGAAATGAATATATATGTGACGTTTGAGGTTTTAGTCGGTGCGTTGTGATATTAGTCTGTAAGGCGTAATATTTGTATAAGCTAGTAGTCTGACCTTCAAATTCATTCAATTTTGATGTTCTATCTAGGAAATTTATTTAGTGATCTGACCATTGTAGTTCTGATGGTTTCCAAAATCTGCTATTTAAGTTTCTCGGGTCAATGTTAAGAAATCGGTTTTTTAACTTAATTTCTTCGTTGCTTAATCCAAGTATGCCATGAGATTGAACTTTGAACAGTGCATTAGGTTTTATATGCTTCCATCGTGGTGATTACTGGCTGTTTTAATGTACCACGGTGTACTATGCCTCTAATGTTACTCTCATTCTACAGATGATGTAATTTTTTGTCTTCATGCTCATGACTTTTTGTTCTTCATACATATCCTTATTTAACCTTGATATTATAGATTTCTCTTGTTCTTTGTTTACAATTTCTGTTTCACGTTTTTGTAATTGTTCTTCAGCACAAAACAACTGTTGCACAAGGCATCTGGCAAAGATTTTGATCCACCTAGTATGGTGTTTGCAAGAGTCTATTAATTCTTCTGGTTCGCCAACCCCTGTATATATGAAGGCAATAAATGCTTTGTACATTTCATCTGTTTTTCTAAAGTATTTGATTGAAAATGCGCAAAGCAATAACATTGAGGAGTTCTATCTGTCCTTGGACAAAAATGAACCAGTGCCAAAGGATTTCAGAAGAGGTAATTTGCGTCTTTTTTAAATTTATTTATTTCTTTTCTTATGTTTGGCCTTTTTTGATGGTGAGAAAGGAAGCCCAAGGCCATAATCCGAACTGTTTTTGTCAAATGGAGGTTCCTAAGATAGGCTATCTATGTGTAGCTGGCATATTCTTTGTAATTGGGTAGTTGATTTTAGGCTTTCATAGCAGTACCTGAATTTTTGAGTTTGTATCTGCAGATCAGAACATTGAGAATCTTGTGATGCACAGTGTGCTTAGCTTTATTGGCACAGTAGATGTAAGGTACATCAAAGTGTTTTTATCATGCTCTTCAAATATTGTTTATGCGTTCTATTCTCCTAAACTGCATTATTCTTTTCATCGCAAGTTCAAACACATACATGCTACATCAGGAGTTGCTAAACTTCATGCTTGTTGCGATGTCTACTCAACTTTATTATGGCCCAGCTCCAGGACCAACAGATATGAACCCTTTTATTGATGCGGCAATGGCTCAGGTTAGTAGCTAATTATGGCTGTACTTAATGTCTTCAAGTGCTCTTACAATCTTAAAGTCAGTCCTTTAACATCTGCAGGACAGCTCTTTGGTTAGTTTGATTGTTCGCAGACTGTTACTTAATTATATAATGCTACCTACCACACCGTTGAATGATGGAGCTTATCATGTATTTTCTGAGAGGGCCCAGCCTGGAGTCTTGCAAAGAGTGGGTTCTGCAGCTGGTACAGTTTCTTGATTGTTGCTCATATTTAGCATCCTATTCTTGCACACTATGTCAAGCTCCTAAAGTTTAACTGTGCTACTGTAAACTGTTTCTTTGCATTGATGCTGACCATATTAAAAATATGAATTTCTAGTGGCTTTTCTGAATTTCATTTCATTGAAAATTTAACTAGACAGTTGATACTTTTGGATTTGGGTGCTAATGCAATTGCAATATTGAAGCGTTATTATCTATATGAAATTTTATTTCCTTTGATTAAAGTTGAAAATACTTTTCCTCTAAATTGTATCGCTTTCTGACATTTCATGATTGCTAACTAAGTCTTATTCATTTTTGCCGGACTTTATTTCATTATACTTGTTATTTATGCATCTTTTTGATATTAGTTTCCATTTGCAGCTTCTATTGTTTTACTGCCATTCAGTTACTTGGTCGGTTCAAGTGGTGAAGGCTTAAGAAACCCTCTGGCAGGCAGCAGTCTTCATGTATTGCTTATACTTAATTATTACCATAAATGCGTTGTTGGTGATGAGACAATAACCGACAGAAGTGAAGACAGTGCTGTTTCAGATTCCCTTCCCAAAGTAAATACATACTTCTCTGACAATCCTTACTGCAAAGCCTTAGAACATGCGAGGGATATTGAACGTGAGATCTTATTCTTTTGTTCTTTGTTTGTCCTAAGTTTCAACCATATGTTGTTTACTCCTATCCTAAGGCAGAGTACCCTAATTGCAGTTGATCGTGTTGATATTGAGGGGAATATGCACAACGGATCACTTGTGAGATTACCATTTGCGTCCCTTTTCGATACTCTTGGCATGTAAGTGTTTTATCATTTTTCAGGGAAAGTATTTTTATGCTCAATTTGTGCTACATGTACATATATAGGTTATCTGAAATTCAATTGATTGTCTGCAAGGGTGGGAAGTATATTCCCCGGCCTCAAAAAGAAAAGGAAGAAAAAAAAAGTGACAGAGGAAGGAAGAAAAAAAAAGTGACAGGAAGTATTTTGACAATTAAAATAACCTCCTTTCAATACTTTCAGTGTTTCCTTTGTCCCTGAAAATGAAGGTTAATTAATGTCTTGATCTCTTTTGCAAATTGACTTTTTAAGAATAATTGCACCACTTTCACCATCTTTCAGAGTACCCCATAACAGGGTTCACCTCTGCAGGTTCTTGGCTGATGAGACTGCTGCACTATTGCTTTACACATTGGTGCATGGAAACTCTGATTTTTTGGAATATGTGTTGGTGCGAACAGATTTAGATACATTGGTAAGCATTTTCCATGATAGCCAATTTTTGTTCCCATAGAATCAAGCTGAGGTTTTGATGCTTAGAGAGGTTTTGCTTAGGCTGAGTTTTGAGAAGGTTCTTCCTACATTTGACTAGTAGAATAACTAAGCTCCATTTGAAGGAGGCATCTCCCAGCATGTTCTACAGGAGGGAGTTGTTTTATAGATGAATTTTACAGGCAGATTAATGTATTTGATTCCTTAATCTTGTATTTATTTCCGGATGAATCTTATATATGTTGCAACTTCTTGAGCATTGAAGGTAGTAAATCATTTACATGTTTAAACTTCTTCAGCATTGGGCTGTGTGATCTCTTGCATTGTAAAAAATAGGGTCAAATGATATGTGATTGTCATAATTTCGATAATTTCGATAATTTCGACATTCCTTTTTCTGATGTGTTGGCATGGATGAGTGAAGTTGTACTGTTTCGTTGAGACTCTAATTATTCTCTTTTCTTCCCATGAAATCTACAGCTGATGCCTATTCTGGAGACTCTATATAATACTTCCAAGAGGACTTCAAACCATATATACATCTTGCTGATCATACTTCTTATTCTTAGTCAAGATTCGTCTTTTAATGCAAGCGTCCACAAGATGGTGAGGCTCTCCTCTGTTGGGTGATCGATTTACTTTTTCCAATTTTTGTTAAGATTCTTATATTAATCTGTCGTATTAACCCATTATTCCTACAGATACTGCCTAGTGTTCCATGGTATCAAGAACACCGTCTCCATCAAACATCTCTTGGTTCACTAATGGTCATAATTTTGATAAGGACTGTGAAGTACAACCTTTCCAAGTTGCGGGTATGACTTCAGGTTTCGGTCCTAGCTTAATTAACTACATTGAAAGTGAGCTATCTGTCTTAAGTTTGTTCATGTGAATTTATATCAGTTGTCTTATTGAGACTGCCTTTAGTGATGGTTGCTTACTGCTTTTTAACTTGGAGTAAATAGGCTCTGAAATTGCTCTTCTTAGATCTTGACTCTTAACTGGTGATGGTAATCTGATTGAAGGCATGAGGGCCATTTAGATCTTACTTTGACTATATATGATCATAGATAAGTCTTCTCTTCATTTGCTGCCCCAATCTAAAATATTGCAAGTTTGTAACAGGATCTCTATCTTCACACAACTTGTTTAGCAACTCTGGCAAACATGGCTCCTCATGTCCACCGGTTGAGTGCATATGCATCACAAAGGCTGGTTAGCCTTTTCTATATGCTCTCACGCAAGTAAGTCATTCTAAGTCATTCATATCAATCTCTCTTTTTGCACCTCTTTTGTTATTATCCCTATTGCTAGGTTACTCCTATGTATATCCTAATTTTCCAATATAGTTTCATTTTCACCCAAGTTCCTTGATGTTATGACATACTTCAGGTACAACAAGCTTGCAGAGAGGATAGATGACAAGATGTGGAAGGGTGGCTCAATAGAACAAGATAGCGTTGCAGAAGATGTGGTAGTAAATTTGGCTTACATTGTGCAGCTCTCAACTATGATTATAAGCTATTTGATATGCTTTTAACTATATTCTTCTCATCTTTTCTGCTGATTGGATTATTTCTGTTGCAGTCAGCAGAGCTACATATTTATACTGACTTCTTGAGAATTGTCCTTGAAATATTAAATGCAATTTTGACCTATGCCCTACCACGCAATCCTGAGGTATTAAATCCTTTGCACGTAGAGTCCTACATTTTATCTAAAAAAGGTTGTTTATATGCAGATTGTCTGTCTTCTTACATCCCATGTTTGTGTGTTGCCACAGGTTGTGTATGCAATAATGCACCGCCAGGAGGTTTTCCAACCATTCAAAAACCATCCACGTTTTAATGAATTGATTGAGAATATATTCATGGTAAGATCTTAGTGTTTACTCATGTATTTTGCAATATATTTACATGACAATTTGGATAGATTTATTACCTTGTCATTTTTCTGAGTTCTAGGAGATGTCATGTTTCTTTGTGCATGATTTATAGAACTGGACTTCTGCAGGTTTTGGATTTCTTTAATAGTCGTATGGATGCTCAAACAGAAGATGGTGAATGGTCTGTAGAGAAAGTCCTTCAACTGATTATTTATAACTGTCGGTCATGGCGAGGGGAAGGAATGAAGGTATAATTCTTTATGTTTGGAACATCGGCAAACTCAATTATATCATCTTCGTTAACTTTGTTATTAAAACTGAATTTATCTTGAATCTTTGCAGATGTTTAATCAGTTACATTTCTCATACGAACAAGAGAGCCATCCAGAGGAGTTTTTTACTCCATACATTTGGCAACTAGCTTTATCCCACTGGTATTTCCCTCCGTGCATCACTAGTGGCTCAGCAACTATCTCCGTTGATATTGTTTTGCCAATATTTCTGTGTATTTTGGATTCTACATAATTAACACGTGCCCTTTTCCAGTGGACTCAGCTTTGATCGCAGTTCCATAAACCTGTTTCCTGTTGATCTTCCAGTTGAAGTAAGTACCTGATCTACTTTTTTATCTTTTAATAAGTGAAAATACATGAAGCTAAGTTCATTTTGTTGGATCTGCTCTGTCTGCGGGCTTATTGAGCTTTGGATGCCTTGTTCTTTGAGTAGATTTCTCTTTTTTTTTTCTTTGTTTGAAATAGACTTGTGTGTTATATTTTGTGGGGAGTAAAATCCAACTCGGCTATCATGTCAATAGTCTCTAGTCCTTGTTATCCATAGAAATTTACATTTTTCCTCAAAATATTGGATATAAACATTACATTATTTTAGTTGAAGTTCTTAATCTGAGTGTGTAGAAAATAAATGCTGGTAGTAAGAATCTCGTAGGCCTTCAAATGATTAATTCTAGGCAAGAATTTGGCATAAGTCGAGCAATTTCTCTTCGTTTTCTGCACCACTTCAAACATTAAAAGACACCCGAAATTTTATTTTCTTTGGCTGTCCTTAGCATTGCACTGAATTCAGGAATCGTACAGCTAAAGGTAGAATGCAGCAAGTAGGAAAGGTTTTGCATATTTGTTACAATCATCTAGGTGCATACGTGTTTACGTATCACCGGACGATATATTCATGTTGAATTCCTTTCTTGATTGAAGTGGAAGTCGATGCTTTTTCCTTAAATTGATTTACCGAGACAACGGTTGCTTGTTGCAGAAAGTGAATTCAGATGAAGAGGAGCAGACTAAGCATCAAAATGGGAGTTTGTCTCACCATAATGTTCTACTTGAAGTTTAGTGGGAGGGAGCCCATCGAATCTACCGTAGGTGTTCACATTGTCTTAGTGGTTATGTAAATATGCGAAAACGGTGTATACTTCTCATTCTTTCTTGTTAATATACTTAAAATCATTGTAGAAGACTATGATTAATATATATATATAAGAATGAAGTTACACAGTGTGATGAATAAGAGAATTCTGGTTTCCAGATTATATTTTTGATGCAATTTACCTTCTATCTTGTACCACCGTAAGTATAACCGTGTTGTTATTCCTTTCCTTCAGCCTTCTAATTTTGCCCAAGGACAATAAGTAGTACAAATTCCATAGCTATGATCGCTGTAACTTTTTCCCGTGATTCCATCGCTTTAATTTTGATATGTGTTTTGTCAGAAAAAGTTTATTGTAATATTTACGAATTTTCATAAATTAATAAAACAGTAATAATTGGCAGTTTTTATTCTGAACGTTAGATTAGGTGTGTAGACAGGCAATTTATCTGTAACTACAAAGGTATAGAGATGTAATTAAACCAAGAATGCAAAATTGTGTTGTGGCTACAAAATTGTAGCCAAATTGTATTTCAATCCTCACTGAACCTATAATGTCATCTCTCCTTGTCACGGGGAAACCCCCTCAGTTGCCTATCTGGTCTTTCATTATTTTTTTAATTCCAATTTTCTTTTTTTAAAAACATTTATTAACAAAATTTTAAAGGCCCAAAAGAAAAAAATTGGCTGTGAAATGAATTCTTTCATTGGTTATATGCGTTGATTTTCAGGATTAAAGTTTCTTGGGCTCAACAGTATGGCTGACTTTTATGACCAATTTAGGGAACAGACATTTCGTGAAGTACTAAATAATTTTAAACATTGCATAATATTCCTACACAAGAGCTCCTCCTTTAACAAATTCAGTGAAGGCCAAAGCAACTAAACCTACCATAGCAAATCTACCATTCCACAACTCTGCATCAGACGTCATCAACCCTTCAGATTTAGACTCCGCACTGACCCCCTGGAACAGAGGAATCAATGATGCAAGAGAGAGTACCAAGCTTGTCCCTAAAAACCACGGGATTCCTCCATTTGATATCTGAGAGAACACATCTTGACCGTTTGACAGCTCCACTGCCATGGCTGCTACAAACCCTATCATGGCCAGTCTTCCATTGATCCTCTCTGGTGCAGGTCCACTGAAGGCAAACACATCCGAAAACTTTGTACTAACCTGTCAAGTACCAAAACAAACAATACGTATTATCATTCCCATGGTGCAACAACGAAGTACTAAGATCATGAGACATGAATCCTCGCCTCCTACCTTCTTCCGTGCAGGGGTTGGTAGTGGCTGAGGAGGAGGTGTTGCAGTGTCAGGCTCAGAACCTTTCTGCTCCTTCCAATCTTCCTGTAAAGACAGCATTTTTCTTTAGCTAACTAGCTCACAAATCACCCACGTATCAGCGAGAGGAAGTGAAAAGTTAAGACAAGACAAACCTTTCCTGCCATGCACCTAACAGGCGCTCCTACATTTCTTCTTAACGATCTTGGCACACTCATTACAGGACGGAAGAGAATCGCTCTTGACTGTGTGAACGGACTTCCAAAAATCGCATTCATTGAGGCAGCCATTAACAAGATATGGTAATCTACTGACTACGGAGAAGAAAACTGAAACAACAGAAGATTGAAGGGCGTTAGCTATCTTAGATCTCTCTGCTTTGCGACGATGACACAGCAGAAGCAAGTAGGGTATAAATAGGAGAGAAAAGGGAAATGGAGAAGCGGATGTTTTGGATCCACGTTATGGAAATCTGATTCAGGAAAGTGATTGGATCACGTGGGGTACTTTGTCCACACATAGGGAAAGGAGTGACGTGGTCAGCTTCAAGACCACCAGTGCCTGCCTAACCCACTCGACGAACCAGAGGTTCGGGATGTTCTAGGTTTAAATAGGTAAGGACCAGGGCTAGGACTAGGTCTAGAACATTCCAGTCTACGATCGATCTATTGCTTTGCCACGATCTTCCCACATTAAGTCGACACGTTTTGAAACTCACATCGTTCTTGGTAATTGGTCTTAACCGAGTCTCCTAAGTGTAGTATTTTTTTTTTGATAAAAGGGGAAGGACAAAAACAAACTAAGTATCAAAGCGTGGATAACAGAGGCCCGATAAATTCTTTAGTAGGATTAAGTGGCACCTGATGGGTGTTGTAGCAAAATAGGTAACTCCTAAGGCCAGCTGTACAGCCCAAGTGGCAAGTTAATCCGTACATTTGTTGTTCTCTTGATAGACAAGGCGATGAACAACAGTCTAGTTCCTAGTGAGCAGCATATGAATACTCCAAATGATTGGATTAAGGGCCCGGGATCGCCGATATGAGGAAGAGAGGATATCGAAGATCGCTTTAGAATCAATCTCCAGCTCGATACGGTGAAAACCCTGGTTCCAAGCTATAGTGAGCCCACTATAGATACCCTAGAGCTCTGCTGTCAACATTGAGCACCAGCCAAGCTTCTGAGCAAAACCTCCGAGTCATTGACCATCACTGTTGCGAAAGAGCCCTCCTGCAATGGCCAAGTGTGAGGACCGCCTGCTAGAACTATCCGTATTAATCTTGATCCACCCGGGAGGGGGGGGTCGCCACCCAATGAGTTGTTCCTG
>JANVCL010000214.1:45049784-45082337 GCA_026546855.1 Erythroxylum incrassatum | reverse complement strand
TTATCATCATCATCACATTCAATAATAATAATAATAATAATAATAATAATAATTATTATTATTATTATTATATTTATATTTATTTTATTTTATTTTATTTTTCATGTGCGTCTATTGGAATAACCTCTCTATCAGTTAGGGGTAGATTGCATACTATCTAACCTCTCTAGACCCTACATATCGATGAGTCTTTCACTGAGTTGTTGTTGTTGTTATTATTTGTTAATATGATTCTTTTCAATTAAATTTTAAATTATGGATAGTATCTTTAAATTTATTTCAAACTCTTCAATTTTATTCAAAATTTAATAGATTTTAAGACAATCTAATACTGATTAAATATTTAATTTTTAAATTTATTGTCTTATTAGCTTAACTTTCGGTTCAATTTCTAAAATATTGATAGAAGTATTAGTTCTAGCGGGTCTATTTTACTTAAATATGTTTTGCATTCATTGAATCAACTTCCACTAGTTACTACCCGAGGTGCTTGTAGCATGTGGGTTGGATGGTTTGGTTTCCAATTACTTTTTGAACATTGAAGTCCCATTATCTTATTCTTTCTTGGGTATGATCGGGCCCTTGAAGCCCACAAAACTATTTTAGAAATAGGATCGGTACTTCTTTGAAGCTCAGCGCATAATATAGTAAAGATAACTAAATAAGAAACAAAAATTAAAGGGGTGTTTGATTCCCTTTTTTTTATTGTTTTTCGCTGATGTTTTCGTAATAAAATAAAATAGTCACTAAAAACTTGTTTGGTCGAAGTGGTTTTTGTTGTTGTTAAAAATAAAAATAAAAAGCAGTTTTTCTTTTTTGTTTAAAAAAACGACAATATGGTTTTGAAAACGTAAAAAATATGTTTTCGTATATTTTTAAAACATGTTTTTATATGTTGCGAAATCGAGTTTCCCTACTACACCGACTGTAGTTCTTTAGCCTCTTCTACTATTTCTCCTTATTTTTGTTTCCTTATTTCTATTGCTTGCGTTAAAAGGTCTTTGCATATAGAAATTAACGAAAAATCTATCATCTTTACATCTTCTGCCATCTTCTCAATATCTGTGTCTTCTTGTCTGTGATTTCTAGGTTTATTTTCGTATCAACTTATGTGTCCCTATTGCTTGACAAATATTGTTGTTATTTGCGTTGAAACATGAACACACCCATCACCTTCTTTGGCGTTAATACGAAGAAGAGAAGTAGAAATTATGCTATAGTAACACGTATATGCTACAGTAATATACACATGTTACTTTAGCATAATTAAAAATTAATTCATTAATTCATCCACATTTTTGTTTCATGAGAAAGGTCATTCTTATGTAGCTTATGAAAGGCCAGGCTTGGTTGGTCATGCTAACAGTCTGCTTCAGGAGAACAGAGTTAGGGAAGTAAGCTGGATATTTCGTCAAGCTTTGGTCTTAAAAAAGACAGTCTCTTATTGTCTCTTATTGCATCGTTTAGCTCTTATTGTAGCGACAAAACCACCTTATTCTCATGTTCTAGTAATCTTTTATCAACAAGTCTTTTTTTGTCTCTTGTTGCATCGTTTGCAATGACAAAACCACCTTCTTTTCATGTTCCAGTATTCATGCAAAAGAGAAGTGAGAGTTATGCTACAGTAACATGCTACAATAACATGCACATGTTACTGTAGCATAATTAAAAATCAATTCATTAATTCATCCACACTTTTGTTTCATGAGAGAGGTCTTTCTTGTGTTGCTTATGAGAGGGCAGGATTGGTTGGTCATGCTAATCATCTACTTCAGGAGAACAAAGATAGGGAAAAAAGCTGGATATTTCATCAGGCTTTGGTCTTAAAAAAGCGGTCTTTTTTGTCTCTTATTGCATTGTTTAGCTCTTATTGTAGCAACAACACCACCTTTTTCTCATGTTCTAGTATTCTTTTGTCACCAAGTCTTTTTTTGTCTCCTATTGCATCGTTTACAATGACAAAACCACATTCTTCTCATGTTCCAGTATTCACACAAAAGAGAAGTGAGAGTTATGCTACAGTAACATACACATGTTACTATAGCATAATTAAATATGTCTTTTGTATTAGACCTCTGATAAGTTCAATAGTCTAGTAGCTGCTAAGTTTAGTAGCTTTTGGACTTAAAAGTCGTAGATTTTGCATTAATGTCCAGTAGTTTCTGGACTGATAATCCAATAGATTGTAGATAGCTTAACATTTCTCACAAAATAAGATTGAGCATTTTCCATCATAACATCCACACCATGCTTTACTGCTTCCAAGCTTCTGCAATGGTTTATCTTTAACCTCCCACTGGGTGCAAAGGGTATTTACTTGTTGAAGAAATCCAACTTCTTTGAAGCCTCGTTTAGTTTCTGGATACCGTATTTATCATGTGACATTTTGAAGTATTTCTGCATTTGCAAACACAGTATTTCTCCCAAAGGCTATCACGAAGCTTGTCTGACTTTGCTTGTAAGGAAACAATTTTACCTTCCCATCAACTACCGTCTTCCCCATTTGCGTTCCTCCATCACACACCAGGCATTCATCATCTTTTGGCCAGTTTCTACTCACAACAACATCATATAACTGCAACATGATATATATACTTAATTATTGGTAGAAAAATAGGTTAGCAAGGCAACCATTTTTCCATGTAAATAAGGTATTAATGCTGTTGATTAATACATGTTGTTATCCAAAGCTTATAATTATATCTTCTATAATTACATTTAATTATATCTTCCATATTCGTAACTTTATAGATTTGGTTATTTTTATTTTGAACTATATTTAGTATTTAATATTTTGCATAAATTGTTGTATTTGTCTCATGTTTATTTTGAACCATGTTTATCATTTAATACTTTGTAGAAATTGTTATGATTGATATCACTTATATGTGATTACATTTAGTGATGGAAGGTTTGAACAATATGAATGATTCCAATGATTGTGTGGAAATAAATGAAAAAGATGAAGTGTGAAATGATAATATAGAGATGTATTTAATCTCCTTGATGGTTGAAGAAGTAAAGAAGGGAAATCAAACAACTACTACATTTTCCAAATCTGGTTGGAAAAATATTAAGACAGGGCTTCAAACAAAATTCAATAAGGAGTATACTAATATTCAATTGAAGAACAAGTGTAATGAATTAAGGGTTAGATTGAAGAATTTCAAGAACTTACTCAAAGAAGTAGAAATCAGCTACAACTCCTTTACTAGTGAAGTTAATGTTACAAATGAATGTTGGAAAAATCTATTTAAGGTCAAATATGTCTTTTGTCTTATTAATATATCATATTATACAATATTCATTCTCATATTCCCTTTTCATTATTATAGGTGCATAAAATAGCTCACAGATTCAAGAAAAAAGGATGTAAGGAATTTTGAGACTTGTTTCATATTTTTGGAGATACTACTGCAACTGGTGTGCATGCACATCCATTAACTAAATCTCCATCGAATAGTACGGAAGAAGAACATGAAAATGATATTGATGAAGATTACTTGTATAATAGAAAAGAAGATCAAGATAAAAGTTCTCTATCTAAGAGAAAGAAATCTCCCAAGAATAAGAGGGCAAAGAAGACACGTTATAACATTGTAGAAGAAGTCTTACTTATATTTGGTGAACAATCAAAAAGGAAGAATGATTTACTTGAGAAAAAACTGAGTGAAACATCATCCACTGTAGAGAATAGATCTCAAGAGTTTAACATAATGATGGAATGTCTGAATTCCTTAGATAAATTGGGTGGTGACGATGTGTAATATGGAAAAGTTATGAAGGCTTTACCGATTTTTCACTTTATAAGGATTTTTTAATGAATGTGACAGATACAACGAAGCTGGATTGGATTATGTCGCTTTAGTTATGTTTTTATGTTATTGCATATCGAATTCTTATTGATTTGACACTTTTATATTAACCATTATTCCATATTTTAAACATTTTAAGTTTGTGTTATGTATGAATATTTGACTTAATTATAACTTTATATTTTATATGAATATTTTTTCTATATTTGATTAAACCTTTTGATTGAATGTTTTATTAATTATTTAATATTGACATTGTAGATACATGGATTTCTTATCAGATTCTGATGATGAACGGAAGAAGGTAATCATTATTTCTATAGCTGGGGGAGAGAACAAATATTTTCATTTACAAAAGCAACAATCTACGACTTCTACTCTACCAGGTCATGATTGGATATTAGAACTTTTGAATGAGAATCCTACAAGGATTTATGAGAACTTAAGATTGAGAAAGATAATCGCCTTGAGCTTATGTGATGAGTTGAAGAGTTTAAGAGGCTTAAAGGCAACAAGTCATTTGATTGTAGAAGAACAAGTAACGATTTTCTTGATGATTACAGGGCATAATAAGACAAATAGAGTCAATGCAGAATGCTTTCAACATTCGACCTGAACAATTTCAAAGTATTTTCATAAAGTCTTATATGCAGTTAATCGTCTTGCTAAAAGAGTCATTACTCCACTATCTTTTACTAACACACCTCCTGAGATTCAACATAATTCAAAATTCTTTCCATGTTTTTAGGTACATTCATATATCTAATTACTATTTTAATTATGTCCTTATGATTAATAATTATTTTAATATATTTTTTAATTTTTAGGATTGTATATGAGCAATAAATGATACATATATTGATGCACATGTTCCGATTAATGAACAAATACCATACATGGGTAAAAGAATTAATCCAACCCAAAATATTATGTATTATTGCTCATTTGACATACGTTTTACATATGTAATTATTGGATAGAAAGGTACTGCAAATTACACTCGAGTTCTTTTGGAAACAGTGACAAATCTAGCGATTCAATTTCCTATGTCTCCACAAGGTATTATATTATTTTAAACAAACATAGTAATTATGATTCATTTTTAATATCTTTATGTTAATATTATGTTCTTTCTATGTTAGATAAGTACTGTTTGGTTCACTTGAGCTACATTAATATGCCTAGATTCCTTTCATCATACCGAAGTGAAAGATATTATTTGCGAGATTATAGAGGCAGAGGAAGACCTCAAGGTCCACAAGAATTGTTAATTATAGGCATTCTTCATTAAGAAATGTTATTGAAAGATGTTTTGGTGTTCTAAAAGCAAGATTCCTTATACTTAAAAACATGTTGAATTATGATATGAAGAAATAAAAATACATCGTTATTACTTGTTGTGTTATATACAATTATATTAGAATGTATGGACAAACTGATGAGTTATAGTTGTGCCGAAAATGAGGAACAAATTAGAGAAAAGTGAAAATGAAGCTGTAAGTTCTTAAGTGGAGTATAATATCACTCCAGCATAACTTCAAGATATGTCTTAGAAGAGAGATGAAATTGCTAGGCAAATGTGGAGTAATTATATTATTTCTAATTGATTTATGTTTCTTTTTGTAAATGATAGAACTAGGGATGACAATAGGTAGGGTTTGGTTCGAGTATTACTCTACCATATCTATATCCATTTTTTTTGTCTCAACCCATATCCATATTCATATCCATCGGTCTCTATGATTTACTAACCATATCTAAATCCATTGGATTGTTCGGGTTTTTGGATATCCATCAGGTTGTATAACACATAAAAATATAACTTCTAAAAAGAAAATATAAAAAGCAGATTTTTGCGAACGCTTCAAATCAAAATTACGTTAATAATAATAAGTCAAGAGTTTGATTTGTATGTCTTAAAAAATCTTAAAATTGGAATAATAAAAATCATAGACAACATATATTTTTTACAATCAAGAACTGCAACAAAGACTGAAATATCCAAAGCTTCAAATTGTCTTTACGTGAACTCCACAACATTCAAAACTCCATCTCCATATCATTTGCATTATTATCATCTTATAAGAAAATAAAATATGATGAAAAAAGTGAGGACTGAGGAGTAAAATGGAGAATTTAAAGTTATTTTTCTCCGAAAATATTAATATTTTATTATATTTAACCATAAATATTCAAGAAAAACAGAAAATATAGTTAATAAAAAAGGATAGGATATGGGTATCCATCGGTTCAGGTTATCACTAGACCCATATTCAAATCCATATCCGCATCTATTTTTCAGCATCCATTTAAAATATATTTTTTAGCCTATATGTCTATTATTTTGGGTCGGGTAGTGTAGATATTAATCGGGTTGAAAACCCACTACCATCCTTAGATGGAACTATTATATTTTCAAGAATTATAATATGATTGACATCTTATATTGATTAGAATGACTTAATATAATTTTCTAATTTATAGAATTTTATTATATATAATTAATGTGAAATTTTTAATTACATATAATTTGCATATATTTTAATTTTAACTATAATGATAATTAATTAATTTAAAAATATAATGTATTATATAAAATTATTAATATAAGAGTATAATTACAAAAATAGAAACAAGATAATAAAACCAAACATGTTTTTGTTTTTTTAATTACAAATCTTAAACAAACAAATTTTTGTTTTTTTAAATAGAAAACCAAAAAAAAACAAAAATAAAGTCACAACAAAAAAAATAGAAGTTAAACCAAACTGACTCCTAATAAGTTTACAACTTTGATAAGTCTTCATTTAATTTTTAAAGAAATTTTATTTAATAATTATACTCTTATTTACATAAAATTTTAACTTTATCATGTAAAATAAAAAATCAGACTTAAATGACGTAATAAATGCTGTTAATTTAACTACAATAATACAAAATTTAATTTGATTTTAAAATTATATTATTATATATTAATATGATGGCACGACTCCTGTAATCAAGAAAACTCACTAAACAACATGATATAGATTTTAATATAGATTTATTATTATAAATCGATAGTTCTTGCAATATAAAGTTTATCCATATAAAAAGTACATAATAAATTAGTGGATAAAATTAAATTCGTTTTTAAAAAAAATAATATAACATTTAAACATACTTTTGGAAAATGAACATTTAAATATACTTAACCATGCTACTTGAACGTGACAATAGAGCTCTGTACAAGCAAAATACGTCAGAACCTTGGAAACTGTTAAATTTAAGGAAATCGAAAAATCTCAGCAATCTCGGACACGAACCACAACCATGGAGAGAAGACAGATCTATGCTGTTGTGGCTCTCTTCTTCAGTTTTGTTGCCCGTATTTCTTCGCTCTCCGTCACCGTCAACGACGTTGAATGCGTCTACGAGTACGTTCTCTATGAAGGCGACTCCATCTCCGGCAACTTCGTCGTCGTTGATCACGATATCTTCTGGAGCTCTGATCACCCAGGCATTGATTTTACCGTATGTGTTTTACTTTTTGACTTTCTGATTTTGATTACATCTAGATCTGTCTTGGTTCTCTGTTCCTTTCGGTTTAGAATTGGCGGGGTTCTATTAAAGTTAGGGTTTTTGAATCTCGTTGGTATGTTATTAAATTGTAATTATTTCGTTTACGAATTTTGTGGGTTGATCAATTGCTGTAGGGGATTTGATGGGGCGGTTCTCAGTTCAAAGTTTTTTTTCCCCTTAAATTGCATTTGGATTTGTCCGATGTTGTGGTCAATTAAAGAGATACTACTTCGTTTGTTCCGTTTGGAACCTGTGTTCTGATCTGATTATGCTGTATTATGGGAGTGTCTTTCATTTCAAGTGGGGAATTTTTGACTAGTTAAGAGAATCGTCCCTTTGATGCTTAACCATTGATTGTGATGGGGATAATTGGGTAGAAATCTGGGTTATCAGCTTTCTTAAGTCTCCTTTTAAGATTACCCGACTGCATTCATATGAAGTTCTCTCCTAGTCTGGCATGTAAATGGTCTTTCATTTTCAGTTATTCAAATATAATCCACTTTGTTGTGATTAAGTAGGAATTGTATCTGGTTGTAGAGATGGTGGCAGGGGAGGGTGGTGGTGAGCAAATCCTTGTATTAAATTAATTGCCTCTGAGAATAGTAGACATTAGAAACCTTGTATCAATTTGTGCGTTACGGATCACATGAAGTATATGGGAGCCTATTTATGCTGTACTGTTGTCAGATAATCATTGATATTTTGTGATTATCCTTGAAAGTTTGTTACTCTTGGTCAGTAATTTTGAAATATTGGGGTTTTGGCTGTTATGCAGGTGACATCTCCTGCTGGTAACACGGTGCACACAGTGAAGGGAACGTCTGGGGATAAGTTTGATTTGAAAGCCCCAAGGAGTGGAATGTACAAATTCTGTTTCCACAATCCATATTCTACACCAGAGACTGTGTCATTCTATATTCATGTAGGTCACATTCCCAACGAGCATGACCTTGCTAAGGATGGTATGATCCCTTTGCTTTTTGCTTGGAATGTTATCAATCAGGTTGTTAAAGCTATAATTCTTATTCATGTTGGTTGTGGAATTTCAACAATACATCCAAACAAAATGTCTAGATTCTTGGATTTACTTGTTTCAGGCTTTTTTTTTAATTTGAAATTTGTTACCTTTGGTGTTTTTCACCTGTCATGTAATGTTACATGCAGAGCATTTGGACCCCATTAATGTTAAAATTGCTGAACTGAGAGAGGCACTGGAGTCTGTTACAGCTGAGCAGAAATATTTGAAAGCACGTGATGCTCGACACCGTCACAGTATGCTCCTTTCTTTTATTTATACTTATTTCTTCTTCCTTTATATATCTCTTCCTCTTCCTCTTCCCTATCTTACTTTTTTGTGGCATAAAAATCCCTGTTGCATGTCCAAATGGAACCAGTTTTTTTGTTATACAGTGACATAACTTTTTCTTTGCTTCTAGTCAAATCATGAACATGTTAATCTGAGTAACTGCATGAATCACGTAAGATTCCGAATTTCCTCTTTATATAATCAAATACGACTATCCGCGGGTGTTTAAAAAAACCGTCCCCTTTGTAGGAACAAGTTAAACTTGTTTAGTAGCATAACTAATGTTTCGGAGAATGTCAGCTGGATGACCTATTTGTTGTTTCTTCTGCAGCAAATGAGAGCACTCGTAAGCGTGTAATAGGATACACAGTTGGAGAGTACATTTTGCTGGCTATTGCTAGTGCTCTTCAAGTAGTGTACATCCGCCGGCTCTTCAGCAAGTCAGTGGCATACAATCGAGTTTGAGGCTCTTCACTAAGTTATTGGCTGTTGATTAATGATAGACAAGTTCTTTTACATGTTCAGAGAAAAATAGAGCAATCTACCGGCCTGTACTGTTCATCTTTTACATCTTCAATTAAATACATGTCAAGAATACTACAAGCTTAAAGCCAACTAGCAACTTTTACTTCATTTTCTCTTGGTACATGGGAAGCCATTTTTACTTCACATTGGATATTCGTTATGTACTTTGGTATTGGTATTAATAATTAGGATCAACTTGTTTGTTTAACAACTTCGATAGAATCTCTCCCGAAGGTAAAGGAATTGAATACTTTTAGTGGATAATTACGTTTTTATCCCTGGAAAATTGCAAATATGTATGTCACTCTCCTTGGGTGAGGATGGGGAAAATCTGAAAATTTGTCATGTTAATAAGCACACTAAAAAAATTACTTAAATACAGAAGAGACAAATAAATAAAAGTCATAATCACTCGAGAAATCGAACGGACATTGTCGGTTTATCCTAAAGGAAAGGATTATTACGTAAGAACACATCAATTGCGTCAGGCACGTGTATATATCAAGAACGTAAAGCGCTCTCTCACAACTCACGTTCTTGGACCTCTCTCTCTCTCTCTCTCTTATTTCTCTGCTTCTAGTTTTCTGCACTGCCAACCACTGATCTGCAAAGCAATCAAGATAATGCTAGCGGTTTTTGACAAAACAGTGGCCAAGTGCCCTGAAGCTTTGCAGAGCCCGCAGACCCAGAATGTGTTGGCCCTGAAAGATGGAGTCTTGGCGAAGCATTTTGAGTCGATCCACTCTGATTCTGTCACAGTTAATCTTGGCTCCTCGGGTTTCATTGCTTACTCTGCTCATAAGCAAAACCCTCTCCTTCCCAGGTGATTTTCGTCCATAGCCATGTTCCTGTTCGCTTACCCTGTAGTCGCTTTTGATTATTTTCTAGGGTTCTTTTTTGTGTTTGATTTTGTTAGATCGCTGGTTTTGCTTAATAGGATATTTTCTTGGTGATAAAATGGAAAAGTAGAAAGTTGGGAACCTTGGATTTGATGATGCTTCCTTGCCCTTGTGAAATATCCTTACCATAAAATCTGTAGGGTATGACAGAAACTTTGCGATGAACAGAATATTATAATAATTATGGCTTACATGTGTAAAATTGGATCCTGATGTTTTGTGAAAAATGTGATGAACTGGGGCGGTCAGAATTTTTAGGTTTTATTGATTTTTATTGTCAATTTCTTCAGATATCTTGATTAATAAATAACGCTTCTTTTAACCATTTCTAGTCTGATCTGATAGGTGGATTATAATCTGTTATTCCATCAAAAGATAGTTGATTCTTTGATAAAGACAAACCATAGATTTAGTTTCTTGTCTATTCTGTTTTTGTTTCAGAAATTTTCCTCCTATTATGTTTGTAGTACTTTTGATTAAATGGATCAAGATCATGTCGAGGAATTAATTTCTTACACTTTGAACTTTTCAAGTCATGTGATTTGGAATTTGACATTCAGTTTCTTCTTTCTGACTGCAAATTGTGCATTCACGTACGAATGAAGATATACTTAGTTTGGTTCAATAACATGTTAACTATGCGTCGCATTCCATTATTGATTTGTAGATTAAGAATTGATAATTTATTAGTATATATACTTATGTTTCCTTCTTGTTATCTAACACTTGTGTGTATCCTATTTCTCTTTCTAGATTATTTGCAGTTTTCGATGACATCTATTGCCTGTTTCAAGGCCATATCGACAATGTTGCTGTTCTGAAGCAGCAATACGGCTTAAACAAAACTGCAAATGAGGTGATCATCATTATTGAAGCTTACAGAACTCTCAGAGATCGAGGCCCTTATCCTCCTGATCAGGTTGTGAGAGACATCCAAGGGAAGTTTGCATTCATCTTATACGATAGCACATCAAAAGCTACATTTTTGGCTTCTGTAAGTTATTGTACGAGGATTCTTCTTCTTCATTCTCCCAAGTACCTCTTATCCTCTTGCTGTTTTCTTTCCTGTTCTTGTTCACTCTGTTTCCAAAAAATGTTCTGTTTGGATGAAGCTCAAGTATCCTATTTTGCAGGATGCTGATGGAAATGTGCCCTTTTTCTGGGGTACTGATTCTGAAGGTAATGTTGTTCTTTCGGATGATGCTGAAATTGTGAAGAAAGGCTGTGGGAAATCCTATGCACCATTCCCTAAAGGTGAAAAACTTCTGAAATCATGACGGGTTCATCTACCGTGCAATCTCTGAAAATTTTTATTTGCCTTTTTCATTGACCCTGCCATCTCGATGTGTGATAAAGCTATGTCTACATATGCATTGTGATATGATTTAGACTTAGTACAAGTTTGTAGCAAAATTTGAAGATTCCAGATATTTAAGAAATGCAGGTGTAGTGAGATCTCCAGAGAGTATATATGCAGCTCATATGACAATTTTACTGGTAAAGCTAACCTGTTAATTTTGGTGATTGCGACAAGTTGAAAGTGAGACCGTTGGTTTCTGTTCTTGCTGTTCTGTTACATTTGTTCTTGTAATGATATCACGTTTGAAACTTCCAAGTTCCTTACATTCATATTTTCTTTTTTGTTGCATCTTTTGCTGTTATTTACAACGATATAACCTGATATGTTTTCATGATACAGCATGGATTAAAATTTGAACCTTTAATTTTTAGTTCTGTTTCATATAGATAGCTTTGATTTTCCCATTTCTTATGTTCTTGATAGAACTCCCACTTTTACTTCTTTCTATTGGACCTTAGCAACCTAAAATGTTACATTGTCATTTAAGTTGATCTCTTTAATGATTAATCAGCAAAAGGATTTGATGTTGCTTAATATACCGGTTTGTATTGTTCTTCCCAGGGTGCTTCTTTACAACTTCTGGAGGCCTTCGTAGCTTTGAGCACCCATTAAATGAACTGAAGCCAGTGCCAAGAGTGGATAGTTCAGGTCAGGTTTGTGGTGCAAATTTCAAGGTTGACGAGGAGACAAAGAAGGAAACTGGCATGCCGCGTGTTGGGAGTTCTTACAACTGGTCCTCGGACATATGAGTTTGAGTCCTTTCTGGAAAGGTTTTTCTTATTTGTGGCCTTCCTTTATTGTCAGACCACTTATTAACTTTCTGTTGTCCATCTTAGATGACATTTACATGCTCATGCATGCCAACTCGTAGCTAGTAATTCCAGTAATGAGATGATTACCATATGCAGCTGTACATGTTGCACCACTATCAGTCTATTCCCACTTTTGATGGATATAAGATTGAATAAAGTTTTACGTTCATAAAGGGAATGTGATCCGGATGTGAAATTTGTGTTGAATGTTTTTGTATATATGTGCATGTTTATAAATGTTTGGTACACCTGATGGAGGTGGCAAGATGGGTTTCTGAGTTGGAGATAGGTTAGGTAAAGAACTACTCTCTGTTATAAGGAGCTGTCATATGAAGTGCTATTAGAAACCATAAAAGGTATACCCAATTGTGTTCAGCAACTCGATGCTGTAAAGGTCCCCAATGAACAGAACTATTGGGTAAGGTCATCATGCTAAACAATACCTCGGATAAATGTATGTTGCCGGAAGAGCAGGCGGGAAAAGTCTTCCATGGCCTCTGACTTTCAGCTTCTAAGAGGTAGTTATATTAGTCCTTTGCATCTGCAATGCCTCCTGGAGTTATCTGGAATACGTGCTTCTGTCAAGGATCCAATTTAGGTATTGTAGGCCGTTGTGTTTTTGTGTGGTATAATAGGGATTTTTGTCCAGTCAGGATCTTATTTCATGGAGAGGGATTTAGCTAATCAAAGTGTAGAAGAAAAACAAACGAGAATAATATTAAGGATATCGCTTCAGCCTCGGGCAGATTTGGTGCATCAAACACTTTGCAGACCCGTTGTTCACCTTTGCCTTTCCTGAACATCAACCTGACTGTAGCTGCATGAGCAAGCACGTGGCCTCCTGCTGGCTTTTTAGGATCTGAAATGAATACTCCTCCGCCCGGATCGGCTATAACTGCAACAAAGAGCCAATTCACGATTTATCAGATTTAGCTGACATTTAACACAAGTATATACTTGGACGATTTTGTATCTGTTTGAACTGGATGCTCCACACAGACTCGGGATCTTGTAGGCCATTTAGCCTTTCGTAAATGATTATTACCTTGGTTGGTCATATAGACCGCAACATTGAATTCCTCAGCTATTTTTGTTAATCGAGAGAGCATCTGCGCCAATTTTTGCTGTATAGAGACATCAAAGAACTCATGTCATTATAAAGAAACAGTATAGTTGCAAAGGTTTAATATAAGGTGTGATACTAGAGAAACCTGGACTCACCTGACGTTCTGCAAGTTCTCCTCTTCCGGTGAAATCTACCCGGAATAGTGCAATTACTGAATCCACAATCTAAATTCATAGACATGACTTAATCCCTTTACGATCATGCTTTGATATTATAATAAATTTCAAAAATCTTACCAGAAGTCTAAACGGTTCTTCAGACATTTTTGCAGCCAGACCCAGAAGCAAGTTATACTGATGCTCATATGTATATGCACGAGCGTAGATAATCTTTGATAATCATAGAGAAACATGTAAGATTTGATTTCCACTTTTTAATTATGATAAAAAAATGTTAATATTACTTATTACATTATCTAGGACGGCTCCTGGATCCATGCCGAATCTTTCCGCTATTGGCACAACCCTGTCAGGCCGGCTTCACGTGCATGAAAAGGAAAACAGCAATTGAAGTATGGAGTTGATACACATATATTTTCTCATCACTTTTACTGAAAAGAAACAGCAGATAGTGCCACTTTAGCAGCTGAGGTAAGGAAAAATAGAAAAGCGTACAATGTTCCTTCAGTATCAATGTAAGCAACTTTCCCGTTTCCTCCCCTCATGTTTGTCGGAAGCTGCCAGACAAATAAGGAATTTCTGCAGTTAACGATTACAATGCATTCTATTCATATAACTAGATCCAGTATAAATCGATGTACTGGTACTTTATTCATCGTTTTCGTGTTGATTTTGTTACATTAAGTTTGCTCAATCAGAAAAATAAGAAACTTTGGCATTTCAAGTACAAGCCCTGCACCAGCTTCCAAACTCCAAAAAGGTGAAAACAGTACATAGTTAAAGAAGCCAATATAACTTGCATCCGCATATTGTTCCCATATTGTATGCCTATATCCTAGGAAATTCCTTTATGAAAGTTTGAATATGAATCTCATTGAGGTGGGTATCCAAGTAATCCAACCAAGTCATTGTAATAGAAGAAATTTTGGCATCCCTAAAAAAATCTGCATAATTATTTGCTAAATTAGCAGTCTTAACAGCTAATAGTCAGACTACGCTCATAGAAGGTGCTACAACAGTATTAACAATAACTAGCAAGGTGAAGTAAGAACCTGCGTTGAAACGCAAAGAGTATGGGCAAGTTGAGTTTTCCCAGACCTGAAGTGAGATTGAGATGACCAGTAAAGGAGTTACATTGCATACCTTAACGATTTGAAAGGGAGAAAATCCACATACAGATTCAAGGATAATTTCTATACGAGATGTGATTTAATTCTCACCGAAACTCCCCAAAAGCTTCCGTAATAGCTAGAGTTTCAATCCCACCTATTTTAAACCAGCCACAGCAATTTTATGAATAATTCTGAAACAAGCTACGACGGATATATATATGTGTGCTTGTGTGTGTGTGTGTGTGTGTGTGTAATACCGGTGTAAAACATCGACAGGACTAGAATATCACTACCTCCTAGAAGCTCATCAAGGGCTTGGCTTCCAGTTGTAATGCGAATCACTGATTTTCTCTGGAAGAAAACCTAAAACCTTTAATACCCGTAATACAAAATGTAGGTTGTTTATTTCAACATTTGTACTACCAATCTCCTTTTGATGAAAAATGTTTGAAATATCAAGAACTCAAAACAGATACCTCATTTGAAGTACTAAAGGGGAAGAAAAACTTACTCTAAGCAGAGCATCGCTTCCAGTAATGTAACCAAAATTCTAAAGAGCAGAAAGGGAAAAATAATTGAATTTAGTAAAAAAGATGACAAAATTTTTTAATGAAGTTTAAGCACATCATGAACACTGACCACTATCTTCTCAGCAGCTTCACAGATCTTATCTACTTTAGCCTCAGACAATCCCTTGATTCCGGTCAAATTCTACAAGATAAAGAGTATATGGATACATATAAGTAGTTACTGGCCCGAAAATTTTCACAATGCAAGATGTACGCTCCAAATTATTATACCTTCTTAGTGTGCATCATCAAACCATTGCAGGTGTATATCCCTGCATCTTGAAGCTTTTTTACATCTCCAGCATTGATACCTTGTGCAATCACTACAAGGCATGTACGCAGAACAAACGAACTGAACGGTAAAATGAACATAATATTTGAAATATGTAGTTCAAATGAGAGAGATGTGGACTTATAAATGTGTGTGTGTGTGTGTGTTTGTAAACCAGAAGAGATCTCATTAGAATTCAGTTATCGAAGAACAGTTAATAATCCAAGCTCAGCACTACGTAAATCAAACGCATTAGATCGTAGAAAAAGCAAATAAAACGAGTTTGTTCGTAAACGCGGACAAAACACGAACCGAGTTATGTACACATCACAAAATCACCACCTGAACTGAAAATCTCGTTCTCAATCTTTCCTAACGAGATCATAAGTAAAAGAACAGCAATCCACGAACTGAAGATTGTCAAAATTAAACAGCGAGAAGAGCAAACAATACACGAGACAACTATGATAACAACGAAGAAATTTTCAAAATACTCAACGATCAGGCACAAGCAGATGAAAACTTTAAAACACTTAAAAAAACAGCTATGATAACAACGAAGATATTTTCAAAATACTCAACGATCAGGAGCAAGCAGATGAAAGCTTTAAAACACTTAAAAAACAGTCAAAGAAGAACAAAAACAGGAATACGGTACAATTGAGAGGTGTTATATTTAATTACGTTTATCGATCGCTTCGAACAAGTCGTCTTCATCGTCAATATCTTCCCGTTCAACGAGCTGCAACTGGCTTTGCTCTTCAGCTCTAAGAAAAGATTCAGAAATTAAGAATGCAATGAACTCTACAAAAATGGAACTGAAGAGAACAGAGACTGGATGCTTTTGAACTTACTTGAGCGTTGCGATCATCTTGAATTTAGAGTAAACAAAACTGTTATGAATCGAATTGTTGATTGCTGTGTTTGGCCTTTTCTATTTAAGAGAGAGAGAGAACTCTAGAAGAAGAAGAAGACACTCAGACCCGGAGTTTTGAATTGAAGAGTGCGAGTTTATATAGAAGGCGGGAAATGTGGCCTCGCACATTGTGGAGTTTAAAATGGGAGCTTACTGGATGAAGTCCGTCCGCTAATAAATGTAATTACATTAAACTCCCCTCAAATTTTACTTTTTTTTTTTATTTACTTTTACACCTTAAAATTGTTATAAAATAATTTTCACATAATAAAAATTTAAATAAGAAAGAAAATGTTACTTTGCAATTTTAATTTCATATTGATTTCTCACTTATTAATTGAAATACTCATAAATAAAAATTAATGAGTTTAAGGGTAAATAATTAAGACATATATTGAGATTTTGAGCTAATACTTCGATTTTTTAATGGAAATTTTGTTAATGATTATAAAATTATAAAAAAGGGAAAAAAAGTTAATTGACTTAAATTAAAAATGCATCAAGTTAATGACACGATGGAGTTCATTCCTAAGAAAAGATGCTCATTTTTTTGGATTATTATTGAATTAATTTTTATTTTAAAATTACTTATTTATTATTTATAATATTAATAATAATCGATATTTACCAATTGACTATTTCTTTTACATTAAAGTATAGTCGTAATACTAGGTACCGAATTATATTTGAGAAAGAGCAATTTTTCAGTTTTTCAAAAATCTTAAGCAAAACTTTTAAGTATCATTTGATAGATAAATAAAATTTATGACTAATGTGGTTGATACTATTCTCATAATTTAAAATCTTATTCAATAAATAAATTTAAATCACAACTTTAATTGTCAAAACGAAATTTATTAATAGTGCAAAGCTTGTTGCAGTTGAGCTAGTACTTACAAATTAAGCAAAACCAAAGTCTTTCTCAAGTTACATGGCTCAGGACATTTATGAACTCCAAGTTTAATTTCAGATAAAAGCACGCCATTAAAGAGAAAGTACAAAGCTTAAGGAATAAAACCCCAGCAACTGTAACATGTTAAAACAAACTCTGATGAGTGATGACCCCAACCCATCCTTTTTCCTGGATTTGTAAGGGATATATGATATGACTTGTTCAAAGCTCTCCAAGCAACTGATCTCTCATGGTCCCATCTTAAAAGCACACGGATAGCGATATGACATTTTCATTACCATTTCATGGGGGCAGTATATATGGCTCTCCTTATGAACATCCGTAAATGGCAGGTATGAAGCCCTTATCGATGGATTCTCCTCCTGAACCTGTTGTCTTCATTGATGATAACTGACAAAACGCAAGTCCTGTGAAGGAGTTGGGAGAATCAAACTAATGACGTTTTTGCTTCTTTTGTTTTCTTTGGAAAATGAAAGGTATGTGGAATCTTCCCCTTATAGAGCTTCCCACCAAGAGAGAGTAGCCAAAAGTTCAACAACCAAATGGTAGCTAGTAGCTAGAGCCATTAATTCAAACTTCTTTATCATGTATATTAGGCATGCCTGTGCGAGCAAGAAGACGTTTATATCAGTAGAACCCGTAATCGTTATCTTACTTATACCAGTTTTCGTGAATCAAAACTGGCTTATACTATTTATCAAGACTCAACAACTCCTTATAGTATACAGCATCAAAAGCAATTAATAGTTATGAACAGGTACTCAAAGCAATAAGTTAGGAGTAATTACCACAGATTGCGATTTCTCAATACCGGCCGTGTCTGTCAGTGCAATTGCAACGTCTTATGGACAATAACATTTATGTAAGACCTCAGGTTCACCATGGAAATGTAATACAAAACAAAGAGGTGCTCATTCTCTTTCTGTATATCTGATTCATGATTCATATTTCTGCCTTTCAAACCGGACATATATGGAAGTATATTGAGGATAAGACCATGATTCATTTCCTTGTTTGAGTTCCAAGGTAGAACTAACGAGTGAAGTAGGCCTATTTTCATAATGTTCAATTTATTTCTGAACTTTCCTCCGAGTATCATGAAGCAAAATGGGATTCAAGTTGCTGAAACAAAGCTTATCAAAATTTCCCGTCCGATGTTTTTGTTTGTATGTTATAACTCTTATTTCTCTTTTTGTGAAGATCGCAAGAAAACAAGTGAAGCGTTACTGTTCCATTGGAGTATTAGTAGCTTCTCTCTATATATTACTAGCAGCTTTACCACCAGTCTGATCTTCTGATCACTTCCACGACCCCTGAAAGTGAGAACAAGAAACAGATTGATAAGCAGAATTTCTCAAACAAATGGGTTCTCAAAATCTACTTATAACTCAAACGAAGTTGCGATTTTGCCCTGGCAGATAAATCACATTACAAACTGATGTAGGCAAACAACTTATGGTGAGAATTTGAAAACTCAAGTGCACACGCTCACTCTTGATAATGTTATGGCAGAGGTGACTAACAACCATAGGTGTACAGATCGAGACAAGTCGAAAGGTAATAAAAATTTCAAGTCTCTCTTTTTCCAACTTCACACCCATATATGCTTATATACACATCAAAGTACGCACTACGACTCTGTGCCTAAGAACTTTGCAGAATCCCTACCTAGCTAAGCCATCAAGGTATAGCCTTAATCTCTGAGATGTTTTTTCCCCCATAAAACTGAAATAAGTAGTGTTGTTTCTATTATTCCGAAGTTATTTGGTGCTCAATACTTGTCGTTGTCGTATAACGACCCTGAAAGAAAACAATAACAGGCATAAGATTTGGTAAATCAATGCGCAGGACTTTGAAGATGCATAACCAATTTATTAATAAGAGCGGTACGGAAGATTAATCAAGATATCTCAAGGCTCAATCACCAAAGCATGAATAGGGGATCTTGAAATCCTTGAACTGCACCGAGACCCAAAATTTGTCTCTGAAAACCCTAACAAAAATCCGCTTACTTGCCATTTTTCGTAAGTTTCATGGAATAAAACAAGGAGAAGATACAAGAATCCGTACACAGACATGCACAAAAAAAGAAAAAAAATGTACCAAGTACACAGCAAATACGCAAATCGGAAAAAACCCAGATGAGAATAAATCATTAAAAAGAATAACACGTACCCTTTTCTAGGGATTGAACAAGAAAAGAAATTAGGGTTTTAATAGAATTAGGGTTTCTCATGCTACCAACAACAGGTGAAACTGCCACATGATCTGATCATTCCTCAACAACGGAGGCAAGTTAAGATCATGCTGGCAGCTTCAACTGATAGTGGTGCACGATAAGAAACATGCTCATCAGCCACACACCCCACTGAGATCGAAAACTCGACTTAAATTAGCCCATTTTCACACTCATCCCCAGCACTGGCTATGGTGTTCTGAGGTTAAGGTTGTTTAGAGATGGAGAGGATAAAGGAGTATAAATAGAAGAGTAGTGAGAGGATAGCATTGAAGGGGAATTTATCAATTTGTTATTATTATTTCTTTGTAGATGGAATATAAAAAAAAAGCTATTAAATGGAAATAAAATGTAAGATGTAAGAAGTGGTCCCTGGTGATGAAAATTGAATATTGTCACGCCAAGGCTAGCTCCATTGCAGTTGCAGACAGGTTAGTGAGTGTTTCTATATATACTGAAAGAGCATTAATAACTTTTAGGTTGGGCCCTGAGAGAGTGGGGGACACTTGGCATTTGTTTCTCTCTCTCTCCGTGACTGTGAGTAGTAAAGCATCAGCCATGAGCCAAAAGAGTGTAAACTCCATAGTAGAGCATATGAGGGGACCATTTTTTGCATGGTTGTATAGGTCTTGCATAAGGTTCACACGCAAAAGACTAAAAGGAAAGAGCATCTCAACCGAAGAAAATTTTCTGAATCTCCATCTCTCCCTCTCTTTGGATTGAGATTATATGTGTGACGTCCAATTAATCCAATTCCGTATAAGAATCTTTGCTTTGTTCATGGATTGATAACCCCTTTCCTTTCCAAATTTTCCATATCTTGGATACTTGCCAATTCTGCCTCTGATTGGTGCCAGCTTGCACCTCAGTTGTTATTAGCAACAGCTGATACGGACAAGCTAGAAAACGACTCCTAGTTTGTAAAAAGATTTCTTAATTTTCATTTTCTGCTTCCTCCTTGATCATGGAAACCCGACCTGTGCAATGACTCACTCGTTCCCTCCCTGGAATAAAGTTTATAGACCATTCTATGGAATTTGTCTTACCAACTTAAAACCCTAATTAGTAGATTTGGCTCTAGCTTTTTGAGATATCTTCCATTTTTCTAAACATTTTCTTTCGCTCTCCCCCTTTATCTTGTGATTTTCTAACCTTTTTCCTTTTCACTATCGGAATATATTCCTTCGGTTGTTGTATTCCTCAAACGATATCGACATATACTATGATTAGAAAGTTCGTCGTATCTCCTACTGTAGTGAGCCAATTAACACCTAACGCTTCAATGATAACTGTCTATATGCGTACAGCAGTGGACCTATAGCTCTTAACACCTCAGTTATATTTATTAATTTGTACATTATCACACCTATAGCTAGTCTATATATTCTAACTTCTTCTTAGGTTATTAGTTAATTCATATTTCTGATTGTATTTTGGTATCGTATATGACATGCGTCCTATAAAACTCTTCCAACTCGTTACTCGTATGATTCCGATGAACAATTCCAGATTTTGGTATTTTGAAAAAAAGTGATTCTGATTTTTGTCTATAGTATTCAAGCATTCAATGATGCGCGCAACCTTCGTGCCTAAGGCTGCAAAAACTCTCCACGTTAAGAAAAACTAAAAGCAAAAGGAATTTAATAAATTTTACTAAATATTGTGCTAATTTTTATGATAGTTAGATCATGGCAGGTGTAATCACTTTTTTTTTAATCTGTAAAGCTAATCAGTTTTCTTGTCGTGGTCCTATTACCATAATTTAATAAATTGCAACGCATCTTTAAGTATTGACGAAATTACTTGAAAGTTAGTGGTGTACTGAACCTCTCAAAATTTTAAAAAAATTATATATATATATATATACATATATATATTAAAATCTTTGATAACTGAAAAAGACCTTCTCTTGAAGTATGTCACACTGCCACCGTCAATATGATTTGTGAAAGATTGTATGAAGAGGGATGTTCCAAAATTTTTCTTTCACATGGAGGTGATTAAATATTAACCCCACAAGGTTTTAAACAAATTTCAAGAACAGACTAGTACCAATAACGACATAAAAAGCAGTCTGAGCTCTTCAATCGACAATTATTGAATTGGAATCTTTCTTAAAAAGTTAGAAGTAGTAGTCCAATCACCTTCAATGACAGCTTTGTACAGTGACAAGTAACGATCGACACGAGAAGGTAAGACAAGGCTGACATGTCTAACTGTTTTTCTTGATTTTTTGTTATTTCGTCACGTCTACTTTTTATATCGACAAGTTTTATGAAATTTATTCCATGACAAGATTTAGGGGTGTTTCAGCGAATGCACGTATGATCGTTTGATCAATAATTTAACTAAGTTATGCGGTAAGGAATGAGTTTTTGAGGCTTATGAACAGTAGAGAATGTATACATGCATACATACATACATATATATATATATACACACACATACACACACGTATATATAATAAAAGAAAAGAAGGTTAAATTATTTTTTAGTATATTTAAGAGCTGCTACTTCTTTTATGAAATTAATAAATTTTGGTCTTAACTAATTTTCTAATTTTGCAGTTATGGAAAAATACTTAAAAAAAATTTATATGAAATTTTTTTAGAAATCTATATTTTATTTAAGTTCTTTTATCTTAAATTCCTCTATTCGTCACTATCTTTAAGAATGTTTTAATCTCTTAATTAGAACATTTGATTAATTATAAAAATTAAGTAAACCAACAAGATAGTGGCGAAGTAACACTCTCCTTCCCATATTGGCTAATTTTATGTACAATTCTTGAGTGAAAGATCCATAAAATCAAACAACATCAATAAAACCAGCAACCAACCAGGGTATTGTTTATCAACTGAAGGCTCATGATAAGTTGTAAAATCCCAATTCCTCTTCAATGTATCAAAACAATGTTACATCCACTATATCTTAACAACGAGACATGATGTTTAGCCTTTTTTTTTATCGTGACTTGATATGTTATTTGCCGAAGAAAATCTAGCTATTTTAACCATATATTTCTTAAATATGTTGTTGTAAATACATTTTTCTATAATTTCATAGAAATTTTAGCAATGATACTTGATGTTTAGCCATTAATTTTTTCTTTATCATGACTTAATATTATTGTTTTTTCAAAGAAAAATAAGTTATTTTAGCCATATATTTTTTAATATGTTTATATTTAAAAAATTTGCTATAATTTCATAGAAAATCTCAGCAATGAGACTTGAAGTTTAGACATTAATTTTTGCTTTATCGTAACTTAATATTATTATTTTTGCCAATGAAAATTTAACTATTTCAATTATATATTTGTTAATTTTGTTGTTATAAATAAAAAATTTTGCTGTAATTTCATAGAAAATCGTAGCACCGTTGTAATTAGACTTGAAGTTTAGCCATTAATTTTTTATTGTGACTTAATATTATTGTTTTTGCCAAATAAAATTCAGCTCATTTAGCCATATATTTGTTATATTTCTTATTATAAGTAAAAAAATTGCTATAATTTCATAAAGAAAAAAAACCTATTACATTTAGTTGCAAAATTCTTTGATTGACTATATTTAGTTGCAAAAGCTATGAGAATACGTTTTAATAATTAGTATTTATATATTTAGCCACTCCCTTTTTCATTATTATATTATGTAGTGTTTTAGTGTAGGATATATTCAGGATAAGATTGTTTAATGTTAATTGGGATTGCGTGATGAATTATAGAAAGATGTAAAGCATCTATTCGAAAACGAAATGGTTGCCACGCAAAACCATAGCATATCAACCACATGGGTTCAAGAGTTTGTTGCCTGATTTTGATGCAAGTTCGTCGCATCCACTCTTCGATAAATATCTAAAAGATTCTCTCTGCTAAAGCTTTTGTCATATATTCTTACCAATAAATGTAGTGAGGCAGCAGCCTAGTCCGTACCTTATTATTACGTAATGCTTCTAGTTCTGATACATGCATTTTGTATCTATTTCTACTGCCCCCTTTCTAATCATGTAGGCCAATCCTTCCACATCTACTTTACGAATATTGGGTGTTTTAGAAAACTGATCATTAATTAATTATGGTGACCACAATATAAGTTTGTTGTCTTTATATTTTTGTGATTTAAGATCCGATCGACCTTGAACAAGTGTCTCATGTACCTTCCATTGAACAAAAGATGCTGGCATTATGATGACCCTCGAAAATATGTGCATGAACCTTGTTTGTCGGCATATTTATTTTGAAGAATATTTCAAAAATAAAAATTTTTAATGTACTAGATGGACATGAAAAGAGTGTATTTCAAAAATGCTCTGACAATTTTATAGTAATATAAAATAGACAACAAATATATATATATATATATGGAGTTATCCCATAAATGTAATTATTTTTGTGGTATTGGAATAAGTTTGCTACGTTTACTGAAGTAACTTCAAATATTTAAATATTCAAATGTTGTAGGATGTCTATTTAATAATTACATAATAATATTATTATCTCATCTCGTCCAAAATTTTGCAAAAAGGTCATAAGTTTTTGTAAGATATGATTTTACATTTTTTCCATCCTAACCTGCCAAAAAATATCATTCTACTGATATTTTGACATTCTATTAAGGTTTCACAAAAATTTGTGCTATTTATATTCCCTCATCTCATAAGGGAGATCACAACCTATGTACTTGGAAAATCGAAATTTAAGTGCTGTATGTTCTAAAGTCAATGTATCAAATTCAAGCTAATGGATTTTGGGTAAGACTTAAGAACAAACTCGAATATATATATAACTCCAATTCTTTCTTAAAACGACGTTATTTTTGGTGATCTTTGACAATGATGTTGCTTTAACGTGTAAATTTAAAGAATTTAAGATTAAAAACCATTGCTAAGTTTAATAATCTCTAAAATAATGATTAAAAAAATAATAATAAAGAAAACAAAAGTAATCATAATAAACATGCAATGTAACTTAAATTTGGGAAAAATCTCTTAAATCTTTACATATTTATTCTTTGAAAGCAATAAATTTTAGTTGCTTGTTTGTTTCAATTATGTTTTTTATTTTTTTGTTTTCAAATTTAGTAAAAATTTTGAGTTTATTATTTTTATTTTTGGTTCTAGTTTCTTCTAGTTTTCATAAATTATAAAAAATAATAAAAAGTAAATTTTGTTTTCTGTTTATGTTTTTTATAATATGATTTACTGTCAACTAAATATATATTATTTAATTATTTAATGTTAATTATTTATAATAATTATGAATAATCTAACTAAATAACTTCATTCAATTTTTATAGTTAATTTAAATTTCAAATTTTAAAAATAAATTAATTTTAATTTAATAACTATTAACAAATACAAGTACAACAACAATAATATCTTAATAAAAGTCTCGCTAAGACGAGAGGTCTGAAGAGGTTCAGAAGTACGCAACCTTACCTTTAATTAATAAAGAAATTGTTTTTGATGGACTCAGTAGGTAATAAATAATACAATGCAAATAGAACGAGGTAAACTAAAGATATAAGGTAAAATAGAAATATAAATGAAGAATAATAGTATAAAACTAATAGTAAGACTAATGGAAGTAATAATAAAGATAAAATATATTATTATTGTTGTTGTTGTTGTTGTTATTATTATTATTAAAATAAATAAATATGAACATATGTAAGTACAAAAACAAGTTATAAAATAAATACTACAATAAATATTGAACAAAGTAAAGAATAAAAATAAATATACAAAGAAGAAAAAACAAATAAATCAAACAATCAAACAAGTCATTGTAAAAGAATAATTAGGTTAGGTAAATAAATGGTTAAGTTAAATAACTATGGGAGAATTATTATTTAATAAGAGTTTAGACTAAATAATAACGTGAAAGAGAAGAATTTCTTTATGTGAGATAATTTGTCCTTATTTCAGAATGCCAGGGTTTCTTGTTGAGGACCAATTCTTTGGTAAGTTTTAAAATAGTCATATCATTTTTTATCATCTTTTCCGATCCTTCTTAGGCCTTTTATCTCTCTTAATATTTCATCGATATTAATTACCCTTAATTTGTCTTTTAACATTACATTCTAGGTCTTATCTCTTCTCATAAGGTTGCACATTCAACAAAATATCGTCATTTTTGTCATCGTTAATTTACAATTATACAATTGTTTGATGGGTCAACACTCAACCCTATAAAACATGGTTGGTCTAATAGCTAAACGATAAAATTTACTTTTGAACTTGAGTGGTATCTTCTTGTCACATAAAACTCTTGATACACTCATCCATTTAAGTTACTCTGATCTAACATGGTGAATTATGTCTTCATCACTTTCTCAATTCTTTTGGATAACATATCTTAGGTACTTAAAACATGGTATAACTCATTAATCAATTTTTACCTCCACATTAGAAATCACACTGTGGTCTGAAAAGTTACGCTCTATGTACTTAGTCTTAGTCTTGCTTAATTTAAAATATTTTGACTCCAACATATCTCTCCAAAGTTTTAATTTAACATTAATATCTTTTTTTGTCTCATCCATTAAAATAATGTCAATAGCAAACAACAAACTCCAAGACACCTCTTCGTGAATATTCTTGATGATTTCATCCATTACAACGGCGGTAAACATGAAAGAGTTCAATGAGGAAACTTAGTATAACTTGATATTAATAAAGAAATACCATGTATCTCCTTTTATCGTCTTTACTCTATTTTACACACTTTGATATATACCATTGATAACTCGTATATTAATTATTAAAAATATAATTTAAATTTAAAATATATTCAAAATATATAAATTTTAAATAAAATATACTCTAATAATTTAAAATTATATTATAAATAAATATTAATCTATAAATAAAATTTTAATTACTAAAATATTTATTTTATAAAATATATTAGTTTTTCGAATAATTTCAATGAATATTATACAAGTAATTATAATAAAATTTATTTATTTATAAAATAATTTATCTTTAAATTTTTTATAATATAATTATTATACATTACCAATCTCACGAATTTTTTATTTAAAAAATAGAAATTAAAAACATGAAGCAAAATCTGAAAACTAAAATTAAAAGAAAAAAATGAGGCCGAACGATCCTAAGATAAATACACTATTCAACAGATATAAGTTATGATGAAAGAAGAATAAGAATAGAAGTCAACGTAAAGAGAGACCAGTGTTTTACTTATAAGTTGGACCTTCTTAGCATGTACGTTGTCTTTCTGTGCACTATGGGAGAATGCTTAATCTTTAAGCCCAAAATTTATATCCTCAAAATTAGAATTCAAAATTTAAATTGAGACTATCAATTTTAATATTTTTTAAACAAATAATATAATATATTTCAGTTTCTCCTTAACCTTTTCTACTAATCAACTATACGTTTTTCAATAATCAAGAGCACTTTCTTTATATTATCTATTGAAACTCTTATCCAATTTTAATTTAAAAGGTTAGGTGTTTGAAAATTACTTACACAATTTTTTTTTTTTGAAAATTTATTTAAATTGTACGAAGTCTGTAAAATAAAAAATGAAACTGTTATAATTTTATTTTAGATATAAATACGTGATGTAAGAAATTCCAAATGAAGTGTATATAACTTTGTCAAATTGTTTTTTTTTTCAAACACTTCCATAAGAATTTCGAAAGCATTTAATGAAATTTTTTTCTGAAATTTATATATTTTGAGATTTAATAGTTGGGAGGAACATTTAATCTATTAATTTGGTTAAATTTCAAACTAAATTCGAATTTCAAGGATATTCCAAATCTAATCTAAAAAGTTCATATTTACGTAGATCTCGCATAGTGTCTTATTATGTTCAATAAATCTTAGTCATTTATTTATGTAAGTTCCGTATAAAATCTGCGTGAGGTTCATAATTCATAAAATAAATGACTGAAATTTAATGAAACAGAATAAAATAAAGTAAAATTAGACAAAAAAAAAAATTAAAGTCCAATCTAAAACAATGCTCGAAATCTGGCTTGAGCTCGCCGTTGTCATCCTAAGCGACGCTGCGACACTCTTCTGCTGATTCACTCTGTCGTGAATCATCTCCTTTAGATTAGAGTCCGCAGGCAGGCCGGTTGGGCCACAAGGTCGCCAGTGGTACGTGGGCGGCTCCTAGAGAAGAGTGATCACGTACTTCCTGCTGGAATGCCGTGGTCCTTTAGTAGTTCCTTTAGGCGTGCATTATTTTGTAGTCTCTGACCTAGACCACGCCGTCACTGAACCTGATCACAGTAAACTCTGCGGTTTCAGTTTCACTCGTCAATTCATCTTACTAAACAGCTATTGCAGTCTTATTTTTATAAAAATTTTAGGCAATGAAAATAGAAACAAACTTTAGACTTTAGGATTGCCATTATCGCTATACCATTTAGTCCTTATGATTAACAGGAAAGATTTCCGAGTTAACAAAGTGAGAAAACGTTCGATTAGAGACTTATAGGCGAGTTTATTTTGAGCAAACCTAGCACAAATCATTTTCAAATTCAATTATACGGAATTGATATAATTCATTAAGTGAAATTAACAAGGGAATTGCACATTTTTTTAATTTATGACATGCACTAGACTAAAATAGCATACCAAAAGTTTTAAAATGATTCTTTCAAGGGAGGAAACAAGTTAAGGATAAAATAGATAATTGTATATCTTAGGTCAATTCCACTTATGTAACAAACACAAGGTATTAGAAATTTTAACCAAAATTTATCTTACTAAAAAGATTACTCCACAATCACATACAAGAATTCATTTAAGAATGAATTAACAAATCCTAAAGTTATTTTTTTCAAATATTAAGCTAAAGCAAAAAGTTATATGATTAATAGTTAGTGTGTATCAATACTATTTAAAAATAATTTTTATTTGACAATAACGTTAACTATGTAGTTGTTTCATATCTTTAAAAAAGTATTCATGAAACATATATAGGGTAAAAGACATAAACCTCTTATATAGTTTATAAAATTTCAAATTTTGGTTAAAAAATAACCACAAAGCACACACAATATAACTATTAAATGTAAACTAATAAAATGTCACTAATATAGTAAATTAATTCAACTCTTAAATTTGGTGTGAATAGATTAAATTTAATTTAAATTAATAATTTAAGATTATTATAATAAATTATTAGTTTGAATCAAAATTAATTAGTTTGATTTGAGTTTTAAGAGTTGCAATGAATTGTTATATAAGTAGTATTTGATTAGTCTAACTCTAATGTTCATAATGCATATATTTCATTGTTGTTTTTTAACCGAAGTTTAACATAAGAGTTTTAAACAAAATGAAAGCTAAAAAATTTTATGGAGAATTTTAAAATTTAAGGTTTTGTTTATTTTCTTAAACTACATAAAAGATTCGTGTAACTTTTACCCATATATTTAAATAGCGATCAATCATATGATCAATAGTTAGTGGTTTTATTATCATTCTCAATTAAAAAATTATTTTATTTTAAAAATATATATCTTTTGGTATTAGTAGTGTTGTTGATCATCGGCCCAAATAACTTATAGATAAAGGGAAAGCTGTGTGCGTGCTTTTGGATGTTAGAATTATTATGGCAAATGGCACATAACCTATAAGTGGGGTTGGGTTACTTTGAGCTATGATGCCTGGAGATACGTCAAAAATACGAATCTAATGTAAACTCCGAAATGCATGAGGGTTTAATGATCACAACTAGAGAAGAGGCTCATTGCATGCATATGCAGATGCTACAATACTCTAGCACTTAAAAAAAAAAACTACTCGACAGGCGCTTTTTTTCATATCTATATCCTCTTCTGAAAAATGAAAACTAAGACAGGAGCTAGTTTCGTGGACTAAAGCAGGTCGCTTCGCCTCAAAGTCAATTACATTGAACCTTTCTCTGGTTTTCGTGCTACTGCCCTGTTGCTTTTTCTTATTTTGCAGAAAGCTAGATACGTATATTTGGATATGTTTATGTTATGTTGCCTCCAAACCCGTACCCTGTCTCTTTGCAGATAGCTCAGCTGGAGCTGGTCCTTGAGAGGAGGTGGTGGGCTAGACTGGTCCCTTACCCTAACACTGTTACGCTGTGTCTAAGAGTAATTGCATGCTATCCGCAGAGGAAACATGTCTCTCTTCTCTTTTTCCGAGTTACGTGTACATCAGACTCAAATACAGTGAATGAAATTTGATAACCAAATAACCATAAAAATAAAGAAAGCTTTGATGGTATTAAAGCCACCTTTACCCTGATTTGGGTGCGAGTGTTTTTGGTGTTCTTTTGCTGGTTGATTGAACATTAAGGCAACGGAAACTTCGGATAGGGAGCTATGAAGATTCTGTGCTTCTCCAAAGCCTCATAACGTGCTGATATGATGCTTTGTCGCAACTTCCTTAGTTGACTGGAATTATAGGTCTTGGTGTACAGCTTATAGAATAGTTTTGGTGGCGCAATGTTAGGCTAGGGTTTGTTAATGGTACCAGAAGTCATTGTAATTGTGGTTCTAAGAAGCAAATGGACGAGATAGTAAGCAGAACAAGGTTAGTGCAATGTTTGATGGGGCTTCATGTAGTTTATGAGCAAGTTAGGCGTGAATTGTTGCTGCAGAAGCGGTTATCTTTGGTGGCTAAAGCATAGTTAATGGCGTTAACAATTGAATCCGACAGAGAAGTGAGTCAGGATTTGACATGGAAATGCTTTATTTCTGTTTGGTTGTATGTAAACGAATCAAATGAAATGAAATGATTTATAATATAATGAAATGTAATATAATAAAAAGATATTTAAAAGGGATGAAAAAGTTCATAATATAATGTAATGTAATAAAATACTCTTTTGACGGGTGAACGAAAAAGATGTAATATATAATAAATGATTATTATACTCTTATATAACATTTCCACACAATCTAAAACTAAAAATACACAAATACTCAGAATGTTATAGTTTTAAAACAGCAAAAACCTATGATTTACTTACAAATAATTAAAGTCACGATTGTGACTTGAACAATAATTTTTTATATTTTCTATTTTTATTAATAAAATTTTATTATTAATTATATACAATTTATTATTAATTATATAAAATTATTATTACTAATTCTTTAATAAAATTTATTATATTAAATATTATTCTATTATATTTGATTTATATTTAAAAATAAATTATTTTTATTTTTATTTATATCAAAATATATTTGTAACTTACCAAAAACATGTCACTGACACTGACAAACGATTAAAACATAAGTTTTTATATATTTTCTATTTTTATTAATAAAATACAGTTTATTATTAATTATATAAAAATATTATTGTGTTGTGTTGGTTGTTGTTAGGGTAGGGTAAGAAATAATTAATATCATGAAAAGTTATTTGAGAGAATATTAGGTAGTATATATTTATTAGTTTAGATTTCATCCTAAACTTTCTGAATCGAAGTTTCTCATTTTCACTGTTTAGGATGGAGTGAAACGTAACATAAAACTCTCCACTTCCAATCCATTCCATTTTATTATAAAATTTCTTCCAAAACGATGGAACTGTGTTATGTTTATCTCATTTCATTATAAAACTCTCAACTAAGTAGACCCTTAGTTTCAAAGATATAGAATCAAGCTAGCAGGAGGGAATCCCTTTAGTTTTTGTCGTGCAAGCAATGTAACAGCAAGTTCTTTGATCACAAACATAGGGTCACAGATTACATGTGGGGATGGTAGATTAAACTGATTTTAATCCAAAACTAACCATGTTCAATGAGTTAAGATTAAATTAATTAGAATTCCAATTATGTTTAAATTCGAAAATTTTGATTTAATTTAATTTAAATAGTACAATTTCGATTTTATCTCTCAATTAAATCAAATTTGCGTTGTTGATAAAAAATTTATTGAATTTGAGCAAAATTTAATGTATATAAAAAAGTCGAGCTTGGGCCGCCATTTTCACCTTAATGACATGAGCCCATACTTTGTTTATTCCCTGATGACCACTCTAACCGTCTTAATAACAGATTAAGGATGACAGTCTGAAGAATCAGTGTAAACTTGTCTTTATATGTTTGATAAATTGGGTAATTGCAAATTTTCGAAAAAAATTGAGTTATTGCAATAAAAGTAATAAATCAAATCGATTGCAAGCATTTTGTTGTTTTGGAGGAACATAAGCTATATTATAATTCTCTGCTATATTTGTTAGAATGTGTAATTATAAAAATAATTGCATTTTAAATCTCTATAATTTTTGTTCATATAATAAAATAATAAAGAATGTTATCATCGCAACATGTAAAAGATTAATATTTCTTTTCAAATACTAACAATTTATATTGCGTAAGTAAAGTAGTATTGCCATTTTAAATTATGAAGTGCTAGATTAATACAAGTACTTCGAAACCATGAAAATTTAAGTGACGAACATACATCTCTGCTGTATCATTCTTTTCGTTTTATTTATTTATTTATTTTTTGCCATGCAATTGATATGAAATTCAGAAATTTCATTGACAAAAGGGAAACAACAATTTGGTGGATAAGATTTTCTGTTCATTTTTTATGTTCTTGTCATGTTTCATTAAATCGTATCATATTTACGTATACTCTATATAAATGTATGAATGAACCGTCATGAGACAATTTGGACATCAGTAATAACGCCTATTGTATCAGAAAACAGGTAAAGATGATATCAGAAAAGAAGTCCAGAAGAGATATCAAAAGATCCAAAAACGGCAGGAAGCATATATTCTTGCAGAGACAGCAACACAGCTAGTCTACTGATTCTGATCCAAGACAAAAGGTCAGAATCCGCCCTATCTGATCCAACGACAAAAAAACTCTTATGGTATAGCCATCAGTTTCTTTTTCGATTCAAGGGAACGACAGTACATGCTTTTACCCACTCTGTCCTGAGCAGGTATAGAAAATGGGCGGGTCGGGTCGGGTCCATCACCAGCCCAACTCCAATTCTATAAACATGCAGCCCAAAAAGTAGGTGAG
>JANVCL010000214.1:44964274-44990073 GCA_026546855.1 Erythroxylum incrassatum | reverse complement strand
TTAGGCTCGTTTTAAATGTCTCAATGAGATCTTTGTAATGATATATTTTGTGTAAAGTGATAAATATGTTAACTTTAATTACAAAGTAAATTATGTAAATAAATCAATTTGAGATAACGACATAAAAGGAAAATACTAAAAAGTAAAGGGATAAAATTGTCTTTTTATACTTTTGGTATAATGAATAGTAACATACCAACTATTCATTGCACCAAAAAATTTAGTGTTTTGGTGTCTTAATTGGAGTGGATTTTTTGCACCAAAATACGAAATTTGGTATTTTGGTGCCTTGGTCGGAGATGTCCGGCCCAAAACTTGGTTATTGTCATCTGATCCAATTTTGTGAAGATGGTGTTAGCTGAGGCAATCGCTTCGCAAGCAGAACGATCACTTACAGAAGCATAATTGTTGATTCTACTCTTCATTGGATAAGCAAGCATAATGGCAACAGCCAATGGTAAACCATCAACAAATGCTCCTGATGCAATAGCAACTGAAGTGGCTATAATTCCGACTATGTCGCTGATAACACCAAATTCTGTATCTGGTGCAACATAAGATACAGAACGGCCATTAACCTTCTTCTTTGTGGCCTTATTGACCACCACAGAGAATAGCGTTCTGTAGCAGTAGATGGCAAGAAAGGCCAAGTGCCACCTGCGGTTCCGCTTAACAGGAGATTGGATAAGGGCAGACATGATTTGCAGAAACAACGGAAGAAAGAGTGTTATGTGGTATTCAATTCTGGCTAGTAATGGATTAATCACAGAGGAAGTAGAAGAAAAAGGTGCTTCACTGAAAATGGGTAGTGATGGAAGTGATAAAGGGAAGGTTCATACCCAATTGAAGAGCTCAGGAAATCCAGAAGGGGAAAAAAAAAGGTGAGGGTTAAAGCTGAATGGAACAGCTTAAGTCAAGAAGCGCGTATTCAGTTGGATAAAGGGTTTCTGCAGTTGGTGAAATGGAAAGGAATAGTTCAGTTGTTTAGTTTCTATGTGGGAAGTTGAAGTTCCGGTTGACGCCAAATTTTGAAAGCTTAAAGTAGCCCACGAAAGAATTCAGGAGGCCCGACATTTTCATTTCTTCTTTTCCATAAGAAATACAGTGAGTTGATTTTGTGATAACTTAATAATAATATTTTTTAAGGTGAATAAACAAGCAATCATATTTTCATTCTTTTTTGCTCTCCAAAACTACCTATCGTTGAGTTCCACTATCACCGACAAACTGAGTCTAGATCTTTTGTCCAATATTATAGTGTCTTATTGTGTCCAATAAATTTCAGTCATCTATTCATGTAGGACCCGTGTAGGGCCTATAAAATAAATGAGTGAGATTTCATGAGACAGAATAAAACAGAATAAAACTGGACGAAGGATCTGGACTCCGACAAACTCCTTGCATGCAATAAGCCTTGTCTTAGTCACTAGCGAGTAGCGACTAATTGTTTCTTTCTAAGCTTTCTTATTTATTTATTTATTTTTAATGGGCTTTCTTATTTATTTTAAAACCTATGATTTTCTTATTTGAAGTTAATTCCTTTTTACGAGATTAATTCAATTTCGTATCTCCTTATGATTTGATCTTTGTATTTTGGGAATTATTTTATATTTCTTTGTAATATTGTTTAGTCATTTTTAAGTTTTTTTATTTATTCCTAATTTTAAAATTATGTGGAATTTAAATTTAATAATTATGATACTTTGTTATTTTAAATATAAATAAATAAATAAAAAATTATAAGAGTGAGTGATAATTTTTAAAATAAAAATTATCTCAATATATTTTTCTTGATTTTGTGATGACAAGAAGATTCAAATATTAGATTTAGTGGTGGTGACCAACACACATTGAATTATATGCTGCAAAACCGATTAGCAATTTGCTGAGTTAGTAGTCCAAGAAACTCCAAGATTACATGATACCAAAAACATGTCCTTTCTTAACCTAAAAGATTTTGAATTTTCAATAATATTAAATATATTCTAATTTTAATTTTATGATATTATATATTACGACCTATAAAAATATATATTTATAGATTTTATTATAATACTCTTAAAAATAAAATTTCCGAATAAATCTTATCAACTTGTTCAACTTATTTTCAAAATTTTAAACTTTGTAAATTTATAAAAATATTTGTATTCAAATAAAATTTCCAAAATTTTATTGATAATACATTAGATTGTTATTAATACTTATACAAATATCAAAATTTAAACCATTTAATTCTTTAAAATAAATAACTGTTTGATACAATTAAGTTATCTTACGAATTTAAATATAAAAATATTTATTTTTATAAATCATAATATCTTTAAAACTCATAATACACGATGCACTTTACTCTTTACGAATCTCCTAGACGTATTACGTACTATATACAATAACAAAGTTTGTCACAAACAATCTCGTAGGCAAGGATGGACGGTGAGTGAAACAGACCTAATGATTGCTTTATCGGACACTAAAACAAAAAGAAGTCTAACTCGGCGGCTTATTGTCGTATTTGTTGGATGTTAATCACTGAAGTGGAATAAATTGTAATAGAAAGTATCAGAACATTTAAATAATAAAATAGGTTGTAATAATGTGAAAAAGTTATTCGAGATGGATGAAAATTTTATAATATGATGTAGTAAATTATTGTTTGAAAGATTGATAAAATAATATATAATATATAATATATAATTATTATAGTCCTTATGTTATAATGATTGTTAAAAGAGATTTAACCCAATAATTTTAAAACAGAAATTATATCAAATTAAAAAGTAACGGTTGTGAATTGTACTGTGATAAATAATTTTTAAATATTTTTATTTTAAAATAATAAATTTTTTATCTTATTATTAATTATATATAATTTATTATTAATTATATAAAAATAGCACTATTAATTATTTAATATATTTTATTTTATTATATGTAATTTATATTTTAAAATAATTTATTTATATTTTAATTTATAAATAATTGGTATTGCAGTAAGGAAAAATAATTGGTATTATGAGAAAAACTAATAAATATATAGAAATGTGTTTGGTCATTATTAGGATAAGGAGAAATAATTGGTATTAAAAAAATTATTAATGGTATATTAAGTAATATATATTTATTCGTTTATGTTTTATCCTAATTCTTAAAATTGAAAGTTTCTTATTTTTACTATTTACAATAGATCAAAACTGAACATAACATAAAATCCTTCACTTTTGTCACATTTTATTATAAAAATGTGACCCAAATAATAAAAATGTGTTACCTTCAACGACGAAGCTACACTACTGGCTCCTAAAAAATATTTTATATATATATATATATATATAAGGACAGAGTTATTTAAAAGTTAGTGGTACATTAAGCCTCTTAAAATTTTCAAAAATTAAATATTTAGGCATTCCTATCTTAAATGTCTAGCTTCTTCACTGGTTACCTTATATTAATTAATATCCAACTAAATATATTTTAAGAGTGTGCAAGATGCAATGAGTCCTCTTTACCGATTCTCTCATGGACGTAAGGCACAGGAACACCAAACAACAGAGTGTACAGGAGCTTCTGCTCGAATATTCCGCGTAGAGCTTAATATAATATTTCCTCTGCTTTAAGCAATATTAAAATACATCTTCGGTGTGTATGAGTGTATCTTCGAATAAGTGTATCCTCTTATCGCGCCAATCTGTTTCGTTTTATTTCATCTACGTATATGTGGATAAAATTTAATAAATAAAATATTGATAGATTATAACGTAGTATCTGTTTCTTCGTCACTGCGATGACGTGATCGTCTTAACTCTTAAGACAAAAATCATAAAGGGTAACTTTGATAAACTTAGGAATCCCAGATAATCAGAACTTAAAGAAGCCAAATAACTGATTTGCGCTTAAAAAAACCCCATTGCTTGTATGGGTTTAGAATGAGCCAACCCAACCTATAGGTCCAATTGATTAAACCTAAATATTTAAAAGGTCTTGCTTTGTCATCCTCTGGCCAGCTTGAATTGACTTGTTCAAGTCCACTATACTCTCGGCTAAAATATTGAAATTTGCTAATGAAGTTTTTACCTCGTTTTCAACTTCTTTTTTTCTTTAATAAATAAAAGTGTGAAAATAAAAAACATTATTATATGTTCTTAATGTCACAACCCAAAACTAAAACCTCACAAAACAAAAATGAAATCCACAAGGTAATGATCGTCGCTTCAATCATTGTGGAAAAAAACAAATCGAACAAGTTTGATAATTCTTGAAAATGATTTACCAGGCACGTGTCAAGAACCTTAGTGGAATGGTATCTAACAAAAACTAGACGCCAAGACCGCCTTCGTCAACACAGTGTTTTTGACACGGACGATCATACACAGTTTCTTTTCTAAATTGTTGTACGGACAATCAATTATAATAAATAAAATAAACAACAAACTAATTATAAGATTAGGATTGATGACATGTCATTAAAATTAATTAAAAAAATTTATTTTATTTAAAGAATTTAAAACTACAACAAGCCAATAGGTATGATTACATATAACAGTCAGTTGGGTCTTATAATTAATAATATTAATATGTCATTAATAAATAGTTAATATCTACATTTAAGTTAAATGTAGATATTAATTTAACTACAGGAGAAAGGTAAAAGATTGCGGACGAATGCTTTCTCACGACGTGGTTGGTGTAGAGACCGTTTCAACTTGACATTTTCCCCAAAAAAAACCGCTTCAACTTAAGTCTAGTCAAGCATGGCTGCGGCGAAACAGCCATATCAGCATCAATGACTGTCTGTAAAGCACCTATTTCATAATTAGATCATGGCATTGCTTGTTAAAAACACCGAGTTCCCCATCTTCATGTCCTGATATTAATGGAATGACACCCAAATAGAAAGAAGCTCTATTTCAGGAAGATGGGTTCATATTTTTGCCAACGGAAGAAAATCCTCGAGCAACTTCAAGATTGACTCAAGTCTTGCAAGAAACTGTAGCTGGTGGGTTCTAATGGTGGTCCTGGTGATAATTCTTCGTGTGAAAATCAACAAAAATATGCACGCATCTTCCTGAAATAGAGCTTCTTTCTATCTACGGAAGATGCTTTTCAAGGTCTTACTGCAAAAATATTTCTAATGTTTTCTGTTAGAAAGGGTGACTTTCTCTCCCAGTACTTACTGTGTTTAGTCCATATTTCACAGGCGACCCACAACATGAGGAAGAGAATATGGAAGTCAACGGAGTTAAGACGAAGACAGAGCGGAAATTGCAGCAGGAGAAGTCGCAAACTTTTTGACGCTACAGTGCCCGAAGGCTTGCCATTGGCTATTATACAAACTCTTGCCTATTAGATGAGTAGAATGATGGTTGATCAAGCAATGGGGACAAAGCTCTGCAGTATTTGACACTAACAGGGCCTTGCCACCTGACAAAATTCACAGTGCAAAGTTTGGAAAATGCCAATAATGAAGCGCTTGTGAGTAAAAGTCAACTTCTGCTCTGATATTCTTCTCCATCATCAGTTTAAATCTCGTCAGTGCAAATTGGTGGCAGAGACCTTAGTCTCAAATGCAGAGAGCTTTCTCTACCATGGCTTGATCAGCCATCATTCTCTTCATCGAATAGGCAAGAGTTTGTATAACAGCCAAAGTCAAACCTTCTGGATTTCAGCTACAACAATTGTGAGCATTCCAGCACCCACAGCCACAGCCATCCTAGTATCATGGGTCGGGCCGGGCTTAGGTGGGTCCAGCCCTGACCCAATCCTATCCATAGCTATCCCTTGTCACTACTAGCACTTTCTTCACAAAGTTCATCCCTTTTTATTCCCCAGTCGAAAGCATGTAATTGAAAATCACTGAATAAACTTTTGGTTTTTGATGAGAGTTCTCCAGTCCGTCTCTCTCTATCTGTATCTAGGGAATAGAAAGAATTCAGATTTTTTGTTCAGTTTTATTTTATCTTATTTTGTTTTATAAAATCTCAATTATTTATTTTACAAGTTTCATAAGAGACTCACGCAAAATCTACATTTATTTATATTTATTAGATACAATAAAATATCATAATATTAGAAAAAAAAAAACTGAAAAGGTCGCTTTCTTTTGGCTCTTTCCTACTAGATGAATTGAATGCGACTTTACCTGATAGAAATTGTCCCGAGCCATCGCACTTTGCTTACTCTCATTGCCTGCTTTCTCCTGACGTGTGTTTCTATATGTGAACCAAATTTTATGATGTATTTCCATATGTGGACCAAATTTTATGGCCCAATCAACCATGTCTTTCATCTTTTAAATGAGACAATTTCATTTTTTTTAATAAATCCCTCATCTTTTTAAAATTTATTATATCAGTATCGGCCTGTGCTAAACTACCGGATTTCATAACATTTTTCGACCTGTACTAAACTACAATGTTTTTTGATTGGTATCAATCGATACGGTATAAAATCCAAAACCTTGCTACTGATGGAGTGAATAAATGAATAAATTACTTGGACCAATTATATATATAAGTTATAGATGCATTATTAATTTTACATAACAAACTAAGTCCTTTAGAAATATTAAATTGTAATGAAATTATCTACTTTAAAAAATTAATCTTTATATACTATGTTAGCTACTTAAGATATTAAAATGATACAAATTAAGTTAGCTACTTAAGATAGATGGTTTTAAGCGTCACAACCTCTTAAAATTAATTTTATTAAAAACAAAATTTAAGAGTAAAATTCCAACATTGAGAATACTTTTTAAATTCTAACAAAAGCTTAGAAATTTAAAGGGTTAGAATCTAAAAACATATCGTTAAATCATATAAATGATATTTAAAAATTATTAAATAAAATATTTAATCGCATGTAGTATACTAATTTTATTTATATAATAAGATTGTAACGAAGCAATCTGTTTGTATTAATCTTAATATATATTAAATTAGAAGATAGAGAGATCCTTGGGATTTGGCTTAGAAAAGATGAGCAAAAACATCAGTCCATTCGTATAGTTAATATTTTGATATGGGTTTGGCAAAATATGAATTAATTAATATTTAGATCGACTTTGAATTTAAATTTAAGAAATTATGTGGTTTAGAAAGAACATAAGAAATTAAAAAATTAAAATTTTGTTTTAATCTAATATAAAGATCAAAATTTAAAAAAAATTTGAACTCAACTTTAATAAAATTTCAATTTGATCAAATTTATTATCATATAACTAATGCTTGGATTTTTTTACCTTAACTCAAATTTTGTAGAATTTTAATTTCTATTATTTTTATTATTAGTCGTAGTAATAGTAATAGTAATAGTAATAGTAAATTGTATAATCTCCTCATTTAAGTTTCTAAATCTTATCACTCAAACTATATACCCAACTCAAATATATTAAAATAATAATAATTAAGATACTGGTTTTTTTTAAATAAGAAGGATAAAAGCAAGAGTTATATTAATTACACAAACAAACATCACAGCAAATAATTAATAAGCATAAATGATCAGATTTACTGATTTACCAATGTTTTAAAAACCTTAAACCAGTAAAACAAGAGGTTTAATGTTTAAAAGTTTCGACCAATATCATATTCTTATAAAATTGATTAAAGATTGAATGAAATTAAAGGATTTGAAAAATAATTAAAGAAGAATATCTTTCCTGTCGAAAAATTTAAATTTTGATTAAAAAAGAGAATATTAAAAAAATTAATCAATTTATTAGATTTATAAAAACTGATTAATTTATAAAAACTGACCGATTAATTAATAAATGGATCGGTTTTTAACAACAAAAATTATTAAACTAAATCGAATCAAAAAGTTAACCGGTTTAAGATTTTTATTATTAAAATGGTCGAATTGATTCAGTTTTAGAACATTAGATTTATCAAGTTAGCATTGTGTTAAAAAAAGAAGAAGAGAGAAGTTGAAGCCTCGAGGACAATATTTTAATTCCTTTCTCAATCTCATTAACAGATTAACTAGGTTAGCTTAATAAATTAAAATAAAATACTTCTCGTACTTATTTCTTTTTATTAAAGTGTGACCATATGAGTTGGCCCCATAAGTTTTAAAGGTTCTAACTACTACATATTCACGCCAATGTGGTCACCATCATTTCATCTACTAATCTTTTAGCTTAAAAATGGCAGAAGATGGTGGACTTCCACCAACTCTTAGCTAAATATTCCTTTTATGTAGAAAAAAGTAGAGGGAAGGGCCCAATTCTTCAGCTTTTGAGCTTGTGCAAAAGTTGAAGAGAGTTCCATATTAATTCACAGCCATAATGTGGCTAGGCTGAAAAGGAGAACTAAGAGATAAAAGAAAAGCTGTTCCATGGCCATCCCTGCAACTGGAAATCAGCTTCCAATCCAAGCAATCTTGAATAGCTAGACCCACCTGTTTTTACTTCCTTGTCATAACCACTGTGCAACATTCACTTAACCCGAAAAGTAGGTACAGCCACTATTTACGTATACAACTCTATCATGGCAAGTTCTGTCTCGGATTCCATGACCCTCCAACACTTTTTCAACCCTCTCAGGTCCTCTGTGGCCCGGGATGTAGGTCCTTTCTCTAACATCAAGTTTTTCAGTTTTAGTTAGCTGAAAGTTGACACCCAATATGGAGGTAATTCCGGGTAGACAGAAAATCATTTCTCTGTGATTTCTCATTGACTTACAACTCTTTTGAACTTTCTGAAAAGGTATAATATTAATGAATTGTTCAGAATCTACGCCTGCTAGGTTCAATAAACTAACTGCAGTAAAGTCAAATCTGGACAAGCATCTGTTCGCTATGCAAATGAATTGGTTACTATAGAGACTAGGTTGGACACTTGAGCTGCCCTAAATATTCCTTCAAGATTGCCTAGACTTTAAATACATAGCAATGTCCCCATCTCACTAATAATATAATTCGCAGTCACAGATTGTCATGTAAAGTGGGAAAAGAGAATGACAAGATTTAATGTGTTGCTGACTTTTTGGTGATGATATCAGTTTGGATGACAGGTGACGCGAATAGAAACTTTTTTCCAAGCAATGCAAGTGAAGTTGATGTCTTAATCAAGCATTAACACTCTGGCAGGGTCTCAGAAGTTTAGCTGTATTACATCCATGGTCATGATATGTACTTTTAGACCTGTGTAATGGAATTCATATTCATGGTCAGGTTGACAAGTTGTAGGAGTTGATCTTTTTGTATTGCAGGATCCCGCATATTGAATATGGGAAACGAAATGGGCAACAACAACTCTGGATTGCGAGGTATGACTTTGAGACGTTTGTACATCCTAAAATGTGAATGTTAATCATTACTATAATGCCCATGAAATAATACAGAAGAAGAAGATGCCACAACTGAAGCTCGGGGGAATTTTACGCATGAAGTTGTTCTGGTTAAAGATGTCAGAGAAGAAAATCATGGCGTTACTGCAGCTGAAAGTGAAGATTATCATAAGAAAGAGACGGTCTTAGATCCTGATGATGAGCAAGGAGCAGGACAGACTAACACTGATGCCCTGACATCATCTAATAGAACAGGTTTTATCTAGTTTGTTAAAAACTAAGCATCAAGGAATAACTTGAATGGTAAGCAAGACTGACTTAGGCGGCCATTTTTGTTTTTGCAGAAGGTTATCCTTCTGCTGAATCTCCAAAACCTGAAACGGAATCCAATGAAAATGGTACTGAAGATTCTGAAATGCAACCAGGTTCATTTGTGAAGGAACTGGGAGAACATGACCTGACGATGGAGTTGAATTTGAAGGAGAATCTTTTGGAAACAAGCAAGAGTCACCTTGGGAACGAGGTTTCTCTTGGCAAAGGTTAGCATAATTCTCAAGAACTCAACCTACCTTTAACATAATCAGGCCCCTTAGATACTGAAAGTTTATTTTTTTTCATCCGGATCTTCGTCTTATATTCATCTATCTCTGTGCTCATAAAACGCTTACTATCAGATAGAATCTAATTTACGTGATTAAACTGTTCTGTATTTTGTAAACTGAAACAGAGGGAATCTAATCTATGTGGTAAAACTGTTCTGTATTTTGTAAACTGAAACAGAGGAAGGGGTGGTTTCGAATTCAACTTTGGTCCAAGTATCGTCATCGGATGATGATGCAGAACAGGAAGAATCTATATATCTATCCGTTGATCATAATGAGATTTATGATTCACCAATGATAAATGGTGATCAACGCAAAGATAGCTCCAGTTCACAAAATGGAGATGATAACATCTCATGTTCGAGTAGGGACAATCGTGATGAAATCATTGTTTCTGACATTAATCTAGATTTGGAGAATCAAACAGATTATCTGACCGCAGAAAGAATGGCGAAAGAGGAAAATGAAGTGTCGATTGATGAGGAATCTGAAGTTACAGTTCTTGAACAGGTACAAGATAGAGAATCAAGTACCGAGACAAATTATAATGGAAAGGATGCCATTCAGCCACCGCCAGAACTCAATCTGATGACCCATCAGGATTCTACAATTGAAATTTGCGAAGGGAATTTGATAATTACAGAACCAGAAGGTGACGACGAAAAAGATGATCATAATTCTTTCGAGCTTAGTGAAAAGGTGGTTTCTGAAAACAATAACCGGAATGAGACTGCCGAAGAAAACTTCAGGGAGGCAAAAGCAGAGCCTATAATGGTTAGCAAACCTGAAATGATTCTAGGTGAAATACCTTTTTCTAATGGTCATTTTAAAGAAGAAGGAAAACAAGATTGCAAACTTGAGGAAGAGGAATCATTAGATAAGCAAGTAGTTCCACTGATGAGAGAACGAAGTGAAATTTCATATAGTAGAGGAATTACTACAGAAGAAGAAGCTGGAGAACATCAAACATATATACCAGAAGCTCCTGGTTTTCTGTTTCGGGCTCAAGATCACCAAGGGGAAGCTGAAATGGAACCTGATAATGCTCAAATCAATGGAAATTCAGACCTGGAATTGAAGCCTGGAAATTTCAGTGATTTCTTTGCTGCCACGGCTTCCACTTCTGCCGCCTCAAGCTTCCCTGAAGAAACCTTGGTCTCTGTGGATAGGATGGCAACTGATGAAGGTTTACCTGAATTTCTACATAATATCATCCCAACTCCAGCTTCAGGGTTAGAAACTAAATCTTCAATATTACAAGATCAGTGTATTGAACAATGCAGTAAAGTTGAGACAGCTATTGTAGCAGGAAATAATTACGAGACACAAGCAAATGCAGAGAGATTCAGCATTGACTCGAATCCTGATACTTTGAATGTTCATGCAAAGATAAGGAAGTCTCCAAGCTTCGATTTTGTTCTTCGAAGAGAAGCAAAGGACGAAGAATCTGATCAAAACCCTCTACTATATCAGGATAAGACTGCAATTGAGTGCTTATCAAGCCAGGTTGATGTAAGCATACAGAGCAGGCTTCCTCATGCAACATTTGAGAGAGAATCATTTCGATATGAAGTAATTCCTGCAGAAGAGAAAGTGATTCCTCTCGAAAGAAGTGATTCTGAGAAATCAAGAACTCCATTCCTTGGCTTCAGGAAAGGTGATGATAAAGAGGTTGATTCTGAACCAACCCAAGCTGGTTTAAAGAAGAAAGACAAGGACTCCTGGAGTGCAGATACTAAAGAAGTTGCATCAGTTTCGCTTATTAAGGTAAAGGACAAGCATAAACGCAGGTCATCCCTCTTCAGCAACTGCATCTGCTGTACTTCTGTAATGAACTAAACTGCATTACTCTTCAATGGTCAGATTTGGTTTGTTAAAGATTTTGAGAAATGGAGCTTTGGACATTGAAGAGACTATTGTTTGGTTTAGGCATTTGCAATAAACCAAGAAAGAGTGTTTTTTTTGTGTTTTTCTTTGGATTGTTGGAGAGGCAATTGGATGGTGTTGGGCCGTTCTAACACATTTGTTACTTAACTTTGCTCGAGTTTAATATATTGATGAATACAATGTGATTTTTAATTATTATATATGACAAATTGCTCTAATGAGAAGATATATTATCATATCAAATGATTTCATTTTGTATTAATTGAAATGATATTGTTTTTTAAATTTTATTTTTAACATAAAAGAAAACACCATTTAATGAACTAACTTGATTTTTTATATTAAAACTACTTATCATATAAATAATATCTAAAATATATGTTTTTGTGACTACTCAAATATAAAATTGATAAAAAGAAGTTTTAGTTTCAAATTTGTTAGTTCGTAATTTTTTAATCAATTTATATCATAAAAAATCCTTTTATAATGATTCGAAGTACTTTAATTAATCCTAAATTGAATGTCATTAACGTATTATTGTCTCGATTATAAGAATTGAAAATATAAACTAAAATACGCATTTGATAACAATAAAAACACGCCTTTTTATATGAGACATGAGATTCTTGTTCTTAATTATTGGCTAATTATCATCTCGAAGAGACTTGCAAGTACTATCCCTTATGGTATAAAATATTAACCTAAATATCTTATGATTTAAATCCCTGATTGCCAATCAATTTCTAATATGAAATCTAACAATTACATTCCTCTTAAAGAATAAATTTTCTAGTTATAATTATCATATTCAATTTCTCCTATTTACGCTATTTCGATCGAGTATGTCGTACAGGACTTGTCTTGTAACATCTTATGTTTAGCGCTAGACCCCAAAACAGTGAATAGAAAGTACAGTGAGAAATTAGTAGTGCATTTCATCCCAACTATCATAGTATATTAACACACATGTGTATTTATTTTTGATACATTAAAATAGTTGTTCAAGCATTCATTAACATTTTTCCGAGTATAAGCGATTTTTAATGTGATTAAAGTGTGAATTTTAGATTAATTGTGATACAAAATTTACTTGGTGATAATAGTTATTATTTCAGATTTTAAGTGAAATTTTGGGTATTTTTAGACTAAAAAAATGTCAAGCGGTAAGACAATTGATAAATGGAAGTAGAAATTACTATCAACTGGCAATGGATAAATGACCTTGTGATTTATTGATACGTGTCATCGAAAATTAGGAGACAATTAAAGTAGAAATTGGAATTGATTGGACTAGTTAAATAAGAGAACTTAGTTTAAAGCCTTAGAAATTGGACAAGTGACAAGTGATAACCTGCCAAGCCAAGCATTAAACCCGCATAACTTTTGGAAAGACCATCTTTTAATTGGTCTTTCATTTGTCTTCTTTGGCCAAATGTTTTCACCTTTTTCCTCTTTTTCATTTATTCTCATCCATGACAATTATTTCCCACCGCTCAACGTGCTCATCATCTTGTTACATGAAACACCTCATCTCTCCTTCATAAATGAAGATGATCATGGGATGTTTGGGAGTTAGGGTTACGAAATCTGCAACTTTGGAGCCAAAACAAGTAAGAGTAGTCTTATTCATCTTCATAACTATAATAGTTTCTACTGATTAAGCTTCTGTATTTTAGTTATAACTTGATCTGTAGATTTTCAAATAAAATGATTTTTTATTTATATTAAACTAGAGACATATAACTATAATTGTTAAGAAGAAATTGAATTTGAATTCTATCCTTAAGGGTCCAGAAATTTGGCTTGAAGTTGAAATTGCTGTTCTATCAAAATATGAAAACAGTCTGTGTATTTTTTATTATAACTTGCAGGATACTGAACTAAAATGCATGATATTGGTGTCATTATACTTTCAAAATATTGAGGAACATTTGATTAGTAAAAGATGTTACCTAAATACCCCATCATCGAGGTCAAAATGATCATGCAAATTAGACCCGAAATCTGCTTAAGAAAAATCTGGAAAATTGATAAGTTTATGATTGTTTTTATTGAACATGCTTTGGCATTTTGATGATATATTGATATGTAGATGTCCAAATAAGGTGATTCATAGTTGAGATTAAGGTAGAGACATATGTCTACAACTTTCTTGAAGAAGTCGAATTTGACTTCTATCTCTAAGACTTCCAAAATCTAGTTTGAAATTGAGTCTTGATTGAGGTTGTAGTACGAACCGAGACAGAAATTACGTCCTGAGGTTACCAAAGAAACTGTATTGATGTAGACTGAATTAGACTGAGGTGTCTTCACTAAAGTTGTAGCCTTTTCTCTTAGCTTTCAATTGGTATGAAGTTTGTAATTTTTGGATATTGGAATTGAGAGATATGGGTTGTACAACTGGAATAAATGATCATGCATTAGTCAAATTTTCAAATGCATATAGTCTATGGTATTTAGAGCATAACTCATTGAATAATAAACTAAATTGTATGATTTTGGTATCATTAGAAACTTAAGACACAAAGGAAAAATTGTCCAGAAGAGAGTGCTACAAAAATACATCATTTTCTTGATCTTATTGATTATGCAAAGTTGACCCAAATGAGGTGCTTCTAGCAAAAGCTGGAATAATGATTGAATGTATAAATTTTGGAACTTCTGAAGTACAATTGATGTTTATATCAGTTTAGTAAGAACATATACCCGAAAATTTGTCATGAATATGCATCATACATATTCAGTATATATAAATGAATTCTTAATCACTACAATAGTGATTTGCATATGTGTTAAATGTTATAAAGGAACGCATAGAGAGATCACTTCCAGATATTACCAAGACTTCAAGACAATAAGCAATAAGGAAATTTTGGTGAGTAACCCAAGATGGTCTCAACTTGATTTGTTTTGTTTATTACTGAATTGAATTAGATATTGATAAATGTGTACTGAATTGTGTATTGATTCCAGACATGAAGGTTCGAGGTATTGATCGATGAATGTAATATTGCAATGCTACTTGCATGTGAATATGATTGATTACTTGCTTTGCCCATGAAATGTCTGAAATGACTTTGTTTTGTTTTAAAACTGTTGAGACTTAGTTGTGGGTAAATATGCATGCCTAGAAGGGCCTGCAGTTGCTCCTGTGGCACTTCGATGTCGAGACTTCGGTCACTCCTGCGACACTTCGGTGTCGAAACTTCGGTCTCTAATGTATAAGTTCCGTTACCGGCTTCTGTAAATGGCTTAGCAGTCATCTGATTTTGTGTTTTGATTTAGAAAGGTTTATACCCTCTCTTGATATTCAGCTCTGTTAATTATAAATTTTGTTCTGAAATGCATTATGTCTGATTTATTGTTAAAAACAATTTTGTTAATGCATGCTTATGCTATTACATGATTTAGTATGATGAGTTATTACTTTATATATAGATTAGTTATTACTTATTAAGCTATATGCTTAGCACGGTGGATTTGTCCAGTGTAGATTCATACCGAGGATTATAAAAACTAGGAAGAGTCTACTGCAATGGCCAATAAATTTTGAGTCTTGTTTTGTCAAAAATATATATTGAGTTTATTTTGGCTTTTATATAAAGGTTATGATTTTGAATTGTTGTAAGTTTTTGTAATAACTATGCTTCAGGTTGGTTTCTATTTTTGAAGCAAATTTATATTATGTTAATGTGATATAATATATATGTGTTTTGAACAAGTTTGGAATGATTTGTTACGTATGTTTGTTTCAGTTTTTGAAAATACATGTAATGAATGTTTAGTATATGTTGCAATGCTTCCACTTTCTGTTTGTGAATCTAATATGGTACTCCTATATCCTTCTAGGGGATATTGGGTTGTCACATTTCTAATGCAAAATATTCAGCTGGCGTAATTTATAGATTATTACATTAATTAAAAAATTTACCTGGTACTCATCTAAAAATAGCAACTGCGGTTTATTCCATTTGTAAAAAAAAAAAAAAAGTCCTGATAAATGAATAAGATGAAGGACTTGTAGTCTTGTACATACCTAAACATTTTCCTTTACGCCAGCTACCACATCAAGGTCAACGGTCTTCCAAAAGCCTTTTAGTCGTAAGATGTACCGAAAGTGAAAGGCCTACATTCGTTGTCGCTTCTTTAATAAATGTCTAGTCCAAGTGGAAGGGAAAAGCTGATGTCTCCGCTTTTTCATATTGATAGTTGATGCGAATTAAGTAAATTACCAGATGTATATAATATTTCATAAATTATATATTTTAAATAATAATTTAATAATTTAAAATCAATGACTGATTTAATTTGTATTTACAAATTTTTATGTATTTTTTATTTTTAGTTAATTAATCTCTTTAAAATTAAAATTTTTAATTAAATAACTCTTAAATGAACTCCATACGCGCAAATATGTTTTTCGATTGATTGCTGGAATGTTAGTGTGAAAAGGAAAAAGTTTGGTAGGACACACAGTGGCCAAATGGGTCAAACACAAGTTCACGAGGATAGAAAAAAAGCGTTGGAACGTATCCATCATCACCAGTTCTTCCACAAAAAAAGAAAGGGTAATTACATGACAGCTTGTTGGTCACATCAGCAGCAGTTATAAACATTTCACTTATACTTAGTTTCTGAGTTGTTGAGGATTACAAAGTTTACGAATACTGAATGAAGCTGACATATTTTTCTACGTTAAATGAAATTTCCACTAACATCGAAAGAATACAACATATAGAAAAGTTGAACAAATCAAAGTCGTCTTCTAGGTTTTGATACCTAACAATTCTTTGGCTAACCACAAAATAACAAATTAATGCAACGAATTAAACTTATAAGAAAAGGGATAAGAACACACATTTTCCTTGCTAAATTACTTTTGAAGATGAACAGATTTATGCTAGTTTATTATCCAACGGTCATCATCATTTTCACGAACTCTTCGTAATTAACTTGGCCATCACCATCCAAATCTGCTTCTTTAATCATCTGCTCCACTTCTTCATCTGTTAGCTTTTCGCCTAGATTGATCATAACATGCCTCAACTAGACATGACCAGCGAAGACCAAAACAAAATTTAACTCGGTTAGATTCCCTTCATGGTTAAAGAATTAAAGAAAGTCATGAAGCAGTGTAATCCATGTTTATATTAATCAGAAATTAGGTTAAGCATGTGAAATGCCAGGTAAAACATTGAATTCTATTTACTCTAATACCAAGGCTCAAGATTCTAATATTTTATATTTGCTTCTCGTCTTGGTTCTTACCCTGTTATATGTCATTTAATATTTTTGGTAATTATTGTAATAAAGTGTCTCAGAGGAAATAACACTTACAGCGAACTCTTGTTCCAGATTATTTGTGGATATTCACTAAAAGTCATCGACATAGCTAATTCTTGTCCGCCGATGACAAAAGGCCGATGACTATGGGGGTCTTTTCGATATGGACACTATCCATATCTCTCTCTCTCTCTCTATATATATATGTATATAAACGAAAGCTTTCTCAATCAAATCACCGTCAACTATAGGTTAAAAATCTTGAACAAGATTTATCTTTAGATCTTTTTGGTTTTCGAATATTAAAAACTGCCGACTACTTCTTAAAGCTACATGTGCATACCTAGCCATCACATACTATTTAACCTGCAAGTCAAAAGAATAAAGATGGAAAAGCAAAAAGTGGAAGAGATTTCAATAATGTAAAGTATCAAAATATAGGATTTTAATTTGGTCAGAAGGTGAAGGTTGATATTAGTAATTACAACTACCTCAGTGGCTGATATGTATCCATTTTGGTCCTTATCAAACACTTTGAATGCCTCTTTAAGTTCCTCCTCTGCATCAGTCTCCTGAAAACCAAAAAGAAAACAAAAATGATTAAATGCATTCGAGTAGTCTGGTGTATGCATATGAGAAAATGAGCTTATACGAATGAAGGGTGTTTTAAATTCACCTTCATTTTCTTGGCCATCAAGTCGAGGAACTCGAGAAACTCTATGGTCCCATTTCCATCAGCATCCACTTCGCTAATCATGTCATGAAGTTCTTCTTCAGTAGGGTTTTGGTCCAGTGACCTGATGACCGTGGCCAGTTCGTCAACTGTTATGCAACCTGCTCCCACCATTCAAGTTACAGATACCATAACCGAAAATCACAGACCAAAAAAAGTGATAAAAACTAAACTCGATTGACATATTACCGTCTCCATCCTTGTCAAACAGACAAAACGCTTCTCTAAACTCCTCTATCTGTTCTTGAGTCAGTACGTTGCTATCCATAGCTTTGAGCTGGCACTCAGAGAGACAGCGAGAGAGAGAGAGAAACAGAGAGAGAGAGAGAGAGAGAGAGCGAGTTGAGTATAGTTCAAGCTTAGCAGCGATTTATATAGAATTCCAGTGGGGTGTTTTTCACTTTTTCTTTTTCTTTCCTCTGCTTACGTTTTCTCCTTGTCCGCTAAGAAATACATTTCAGTCAAAACTCAAAACCGAGCTTAATACTGGATTTTGATGTTATTTATTTGTCTTTATCAACGAAGAAAGAATCAAAAGCCTGCTTCCGTACACTCCCTGTCTTCTATACATTTATATAAATCCTACATACATAAATTAATCGAGATGAAAAATACGAAACACTTGCATTTGTGTGATTTTAAGTTTATTTTTTACTTTATGATGATTAGAAACTCTAAAGATCCCATTCCACCAGACTAAATTAATAGACTAATACGAGTTTCTTATGAAATTTAATAGAAAAGACACAAAGGATTTGAACTCTGCCATTAAAAGTAAATTTATAAGAGGTTGAACAGCTGGAAGGGTTGGTGTTACGGGGGACATGGTGCACTCGACGAGTAGAGGGTCAAGAGGAGAGGTTATATGGGGAGATGTGTACTTTGTTTCAAGTTTCCACCCCATAGGCCACGTTACGTTGCTTGCACGAGATATGAGATAAGAGACGGAGACAGAGAAAATGGACGTCGAAGACTTAATGCCTTTCAAGTCTTCTTGTACGCTTACATTACGCGGTTTTATTTATTTATTTTGTATTTGTCATCTTGTAGCTTTAAATAAAAATTGAAATGACTTCTTCTTGTTCTTCTATTCTCGTATTTATTGGATATAAATTGAAATGACTTCTTCTTGTTCTTCTATTCTCGTATTTATTGGATATAACGTCAGTCAAATAAGCCTCTGCCTCCATTCTCGACCATTTCCTATGTTTCTGTCTCATTTCAATTTGAGTGGATCAAATGCTCGATATAATCTATAAATGATTTGTTTTATTATAAGATATGTAATCGTGTACGTGGAGAGATTGGATCTTCAGTTTTCCAATTAAATAAACTAATCATACACAACATGATCAGAAATAACGTAAAATAAGACTTATATCAAGTGTAAAAATGTAAGACCCATCTCCTAATGTAACTATAATATAAGTTTACCAAGTAGGATTCATTAAATGAAAGTCCCAACCTCAAGTCATAAATGATCAAGCATTCGATATTTAATGCGACCACCTGGCGACGCGGTTTCCCAAGGAATAGCAAAAGCCCAAAACACCAATAAAGTCTGTATAATAAGCATGGAAGTTATGAGACAATTTAATCAGGGTTTCTGGACATTACTGGATGAAGTACTTAATTAGTACGGGGACCATGGCATGTCCAGAGTGGTGCAGTTTTTCTTACACAAACACGAGGTCTCAAAGGTCACCGAGTGTGGGTCACGGTCTGAAAGTTTTGGTGGCTAGAAATCAATCCAAATGCTAGAAGAACTTGATTGCCACTTTTCGATCCATAATTTCTCAGCAAGTGCCTCACACTCCAACAAGTCTTACTGTTCTTCTTCTGCATAATTTCTCAGCAAAGCATAGCAAGTGCTTGTCAGTCCAACAACCGCCCAACTAATCAGAGACGTGGCTTGTAAAACCATAATATGTATGTTATTAAACTTCCCCTTATTTTATTGTAAGGAATTAATTTAGTTGGTAATAGGGGAGTGCCATTCTATGTATGTCTATTACATCCTTTTACATGAAAATACTTTGAAAGCAATTAGTGTGGAGGAACACGCAACATTATATAATCAGCTTAAAACTAATATGTATGTGTGTGTGTAAAAAGATGATAAAGCTAACGTTACACTAAAAACTCATAGTTATAAAGTTGATAGTGTGATTGAATATCCTAATAAAAGAAGAACGTACCTAAACTGTTAGACAAAAGTCGTATGAATTAGTTAAATAATATCTTTTGTACCTGATACAGCTTTTATCTGTACAATTCGTGTTCCAAAAGTTAAATTTTCAATTTGTCTAACTTGTCAAAAATTGAGATGCCAAGTTAAAATTCCAAGTTATAGCTAAGGTAGCGTAGGCTACAGATATTTTGAACCAATATGTAATATTCTTTTAATTACTGTTTTTATATGGGTAAAGTTTATGTGAATTAAATAAATCGTCAGCACACGTAATAATTGTCACGTAATGTGAATAAATTATTAACGAACCAATAATTAATAAATAAGTGATAAGGTCAAACTAATTAATATTACCACCTAACATATCTTTATTCTTGATCAACTTATGTTTTAAGGAAGTCAATATTCTACCAACTTAAATTTGCAATCTGTCAAATGTAGGAAGCACTTAAGAAAACCCTTTCACTATCGGTTGGTCCATCCTCTAAATATTTTTCTTTTTACTATTATAAATTAGTCCAATAACAACCCCAAGGTGCAAGTGAGTTGGTAAGGGGTTCTCCTGGTTTAAGTGGAGTCATGAGTTTAAACTGCCCTCAGTCTTTTAAAACTTAAAACCAGGGCTTTGTCTCCTGTTAGGAACCTATCTGGTTTGAGCGAGAATTAATATAAATATGAATGATTTAAAAGTGTCTTTTTATAGTTAAGACCCTTCTAGGACACCTTGTAGGAAAAAAAAACTCAATAACTTTTGTTGAGAAATAAGATTCTTTCCGATAAAAGTTTTTATCGGAAAGAAAGCAATAAATAAGAATTAATTAAAAAGATGTTTATCAATGTTTGGTATAAACGGGTGTGTCTATGTCTACTACAACTTAGAGCGACTATTTGTCCATTGATTAATCAAAACTCTTTTAGTGGAAAATGTAAATTTCTTATTTATATACTAGGTTTACAAAATTATAATTAATTGTAAACTTTAACTGATACAATTCAATACAATTACTAAACATAACCCAACTTAAGTATATTTCTAGCAAATTGTAGAATCCTCCCAAAGTTGTTTCCACCAAAATACATTTTTAGATTAAGTACTGATTATCATAGATAAGATCTAGGATTAGCATAGATAAGATCTAAGATACGGTCTTGTCCCATATAGATAAGGATATCATAGTTTCTCCTCAAACAAGGACACATGCTCAACCATGCTTGTGTTTCCATATCATAGATCTAACCACTTCTACTTGCACTTGGACATAATTTGGGGCATGGCCTCAACAAAAATATCTTCGCCACATCATCACGCTTGTATTTCTAACTCATGTCTTTACCTCTAAAATTTTAATAATAGTACATCTTGTGTCATGCTTATATCCCAGATCATGTTTACTTAAAGACTTTTAAGAAAATGTTTTTGTTTTTCCAAAACACTTTAAGATTGTACTCACGTATATGAGTTATACACAACAATCTCTATCTCGATGAATATACTATATATAGGTTGGGTTATAACCATGTCTAACACCTTTGGATGTTAATTAAATCGAAGTGAAGCTGGTAACTTTTTCTTGGTAACTAACTTTATCAGCATGTTAGCTGCATTTTTCGAAGTGTGAACACTACAAGAAAAATTAGTTTCAGTAACCATTATTAATGGTTGCTAAAAATAAGAAAATGGTCGTCAAAAGTTATAGCGACCAAAATCGGGTTGGTCACAGGTGGTTACAATAGGGTTGTTACTAAAAGTGCTCAGTGACGAGTTATTACGTTGGTCGTTAAAAATGCACTATTAACAACCATTTAAAATTGGTCACTAAAGGTAGAATTATTAGCGACCAAATTTATACTTGCTAATGTAAAATTTTATGGTCGCTGTAATGTTAGAATGGTTGCTATAGTTATGCATACTGCGACTAAATTATTTTTGTTGCTAAAAAATAATCTTATAGCAACTAAGTCAATGGCTACTATAGCTATTCATACTGTGACCAAATTATTTTTGTTGATAAAAAATAATCTTTTAACAACCAAGTTAATGTTTACTATAACTAGTCATACTGCGACCAAATTATTTTTGTTGGTGAAAAATAATCTTATAGCAACCAAGTCATTGGTTGCAGTTATTTTTATCTAGTTGCAACAAATGGTGTATCGAATTTCTTTTAGTAACTATGTTGTAACGATATGATGCTGTTGCTAAAAATTTACTTTTAGCAACCAAATAATTTGTTGTTATAATTTTAATATCGTTACAAATTGTATTATATTTATTATAATTTAGCAACAAAAAATTAATTATTGGTCACTAGAGTGTATATGTTAGCTAACAAAACTTGGTCGTAAAAATAATTTGAATGGTTCCTAATATATACCTACCAGTAACCAAAATTGATTGCAAAACTAATTCAAATTAGTCGCTAAATTTTATGCGATAAAAACCAATTAAATACGTGGTTGGAGAAAATTATTTCAATTGGTTATTAACAACAAATTTGAAATAATTCCTATTTTAACACTTCAATACCTCTAATTATATTCATTGAAACCATAAATTACACAATCAAAAGAAAAGAAGTATATAGATATAGGTGCAGTTTCATTTTTTAACAGAAAAGAAACTTCCAACATGGTCTCTCAGCAGGATTTTCCAGGACACATAAGAGAGCTACTTGCAAGCATCTAAGGAGTTTACATGATGAAGATGAGTCGTCTAGAGATGAGTCTATAAACTCCATTCCATCACCATCCTTCCATAAGTCATATGCCTGTAATAATGTAGCTGTGTTTAACAGAGTTGTTTTGAACAATGGGATTGATATAGGAATAGCTTGACTTATATGTTCAAGAAGGTTCAAGTTCTTATTCGAACCATAGTAGTAGGCCGTCCTCTTGCCATTTATGATTTGTAAAAGCAGGACCCCAAAGCTGTAAACATCGTACTTCATGGAATATGTCCCTTTCTTCACGTACTCAGGGGGACATAGCCACTGCAAGTTACAAAGATGTAAGAACATGGAAGTATTTAGAAACGAAAATGTGAAAAAGAAAAGCAGTATGAGAAAATCTCCTTACCATGTTCCCACTATTCTCCCTGTATTTGCTTCCAGTTCATCTTTCCTGAAAAGTCTAGCCATACCAAAGTCGGATATCTTTTGATTCATCTTCTCATCCAGTAAAATATTGCTCACCTTCAAATCTCTGGGAATGATTGTGAAGTTTGAGTACTCTTGGAGGTATAGAAGCCCTTGAATGATTCCTTTAGTGATGTGGTTCTCCAGTCTAAGAGGAACCTTCTAACTGGATATGCAACAAATATAAACATTGCTCATCATCAAAACAACAAATATACACCTCTCTTACCAACTGATTCAGAATAAATAATTCTACAGCACACAATTCCGAAAAATTAAATCTTAAGCACAACACCAATTTCCTTACTATGTTCCCACTATTCTCCCTGCATTTGCTTCCAGTTCATCTTTCCTGAAAAGTCTAGCCATACCGAAGTCGAATATCTTTGGATTCATCTTCTCATTTAGTAAAATATTGCTCACCTTCAAATCTCTGGGAATGATTATGAAGTTTGAGTACTCTTGGAGGTATAGAAGCCCTTGAATGATTCCTTTAATGATGTGGATTCTTTTTCTCCAGTCTAAGAGGAACCTTCTAATTGGATCTGCAACAAATATAAACATTACTCATAATCAAAACAACAAAGATACACCTCTCTTAGCAACTGATTCAGAATAAATAATTCTACAGCACACAATTCCGAAAAATTAAATCCTAAGCACAACATCAATTTCCTTACTATGTTCCCACTATTCTCCCTGTATTTGCTTCCAGTTCATCTTTCCTGAAAAGTCTGGCCATACCGAAGATGGATATCTTTGGATTCATCTTCTCATCCAGTAAAATATTGCTCACCTTCAAATCTTTGGGAATGATTGTGAAGTTTGAGTACTCTTAGAGGTATAGAAGCCCCTGAATGATTCCTTCATTGATGTGGATTCTTTTTCTCCAGTCTAAGAGGAACCTTCTAACTGTATCTGCAACAAATATAAACATTGCTCATCATCAAAACAACAAATATACACCTCTCTTAGCAACTGATTCAGAATAAATAATTCTACAGCACACGATTCGGAAAAATTAAATCCTAAGCACAACCCCAATTTCAGAAATTATCTTGAAACATGCGAAAACCCTTTCAATACCATATTTAATTTTCAGAAATTAAAGTTAGAAGGGACTAGCCTGTAGAAACACTATCGAGCGAAAATTGGTGCCGAGGACGATTGTTTAACACCGGCGTCTTCAGGTGGTCCGTCGCGAGAGAGAAATTCTGAATGGCCTAAGAAATTGGGGTTTTTAGAACGGTGGTGCTAGTCTACTGTAAGAAATAAAATCTGAAATTATCTGTTGTGTGGTATAGTAGACACAAAAAAGGAAACAGAGATTCCCTTTGGTTCAACAATACCGAGTTGCAAAAGTCTTCAAATTGAAGCGCAAAACATACAGGGGAAGAAGAAAAATAAGGAAAGGAGAGGGATTTGATACGTACTAGAATCAAATAACATAAGCATACCTGAAATGGAGTAAGCACTATTAGTATCTTTGACATAGATCGAAGAACTAGGATTCTTGTGTTGCGGAAATGGAAAACACAGGTTACTCCTTCTCTGTGTGTGTATGAGAGAGAGAGAGAGAGAGAGAGAGAGAGAGAGAGGAAAACCATAAATTTTGAGAGATGACAAATTAACCCAACCCTAAGTCCAAGTCCAAGTTAAGAGAACTCAAATTTTAATTTATTTTTTAATTCAGAATTATCTTATTTGATTAAATTAAAGTTGAAATATGAATAAAATTATTTTCCAAGGATAAAAGCTTGTAAATTTTTATTAAAAATTGGAAATTAGAATAATTTAGCCAGCAGAAAAAAATTCATTTAATTTAAAATCTCATGAGAAAAATACAAATTAAGTACCGGTGTTCCTACCCAATCATATGCCTATAGAACATTAACAATCTAAACTCTCATCGTCTGTTTCGATGTCAAACTCTCCTATAAACTCATCCATTGCCAACATCATTTAACCAGCACATTAAGACTTGAAATCTTTCATAGCGCAATGCAAAATCACAATCATTAAATCTATCCTAGTCTTTGAAGCTCAACCTCTATGTTCTCGTAGGCCAAGAAACAAACACTTGGAAATCAAGAAATTACCCATTCATGAATATACACATATATTCAAACTGCCCTATTACAAAGACCACGAAGTGTCGAGAATAGAACATATTAGAAGCGAAATAATGGAAATCTTAAGCTTTAAATCCGAACCTTCGATTATATTAGATACAGATTATATTGAAATACATATTTAACTAAATAATAATTGTCTTAATATAATTCGAGATAAATTCAATATTACGAATACCGTACTAATTTTGATACCAAATTGAGTTCTAGTACGATACTATTTAATATTGGGTATCGTTTTGGGTAATTTTTTAAATTTATGAAATAGTACAAGCATAACACTAAACTTACGAGAGAGAAAACCCAACCGGAAGGACCACTACAATGGTTTAAAAAAAGGGTTAACTCACACAGCAATAAAAAAATCTCAAGAAATAATCCCCGAATCGTTATCAGAATCATCATCAGACGCTAAAAAGCAAATATTGAACAACCTTACACAAGCAATAGTATAAATAAGTTATAGGACTTTATTTTGTAATCTCATTTTATCATATTATCAAAAAATTAAAATTCATCTAATACAATTTAAAATAGAAACTAGAAAATT
>JANVCL010000214.1:44936051-44949080 GCA_026546855.1 Erythroxylum incrassatum | reverse complement strand
TTTATTGTTATGTTGTATTGATACTTTTTAATATATGCTTTAAATCCCAACCATATTTAGTAATTAGTTTTGGTATCAACCACATGTCATTTCAATACGTGAAATATTTGTCAATGAAATCGTCAAATCAATGGTCATTGTGAATATAGAGAGCATAATCATGAAATCAAAGAAGAAAAAGACAAAAAATAAATATTCAATAATAAATTGATACGTTGATTTCCGTTATCTTTTAAAGATGACTTAAAGTTCAAAAATATAAACAAGGAGTATTTATGTGAGATAGGCCATAATTCTAATTAAATAGAATTTTTTATCAACTTAATTTTTTATAAAATAAAATTTTAGTGATATTAACATTTTTGAAAATAGAGTTTCACTTACCTTGAAATTATGGTAAAATAAAATTTAACTAGCTTCAGGCATATATGAAAATAGAGTCTTATTGTACTTAAGACTTCTTACATATAACTCTTCTAATACTTTGTTAAAGGTTGTATAAAATGCGATAGTTTTAGTTATGTTTCTCCTTGTATCATCTTTCTTATTGTAAATAAAAAAGTAATATCTTTGTTTGTAGGTATAAGTCACATTAATTGGCCGTACAATGTAAATTATTGCATTCTTTGCCTCTTTATTTTGTTTGTGTGTGTGTGTGTGTGTGTGTGTGTCAAACTTGTTTAGAGACATCTTGAGAGTAAACTTTAGCTAAGATATCAAGTCAGATGATGATTGAAAGCAATATTTTCAAAGGTAATAGTCCAATGCAGATCCAAATACAAGATGAAATTATTAGAACTCCTAATGTATTCCATCGAACACCTTGAGGGCAAAACCATCTCAACCCTATCTACACACCAATCCTTTACTTCTTTTCATTATGAACATGCAAAACACTCATACAAGACAAATCAAACCTAAATAAACAAATTAAATGCATTAAATCAGTCTAAAAATATTAAAGATTTCACCTCACCCACGCCTTACCTTCGGATCTACCAGAGGAGAGACGATAGGGTGTCGTTGTCGCCGGAGAAGACGAACGTTGTGGTCGCCGGAGACGCAACAGCTGGTCGGACATCAACGGGGGACAGCTGATTGCCGGAGGAGAGGAGAGAAAGAGAAGAAGGGAGTCGGGGCGAGGAGAGAGGAGGGGAGGGAGGACGACGATTTAATTTAATTTTGCCGACGGAATTAATCTGTCGGTATAATTAAAAAAAACCGTCGTTGAATGTCGACACCTACCCTAATTTCCAGACGCCATTTTAAAATATACCATTGGTGAACAATTTTTCCACGACCCATTTGCCGACCGAAATTTTTATTCCGTCCCTATTTACCGACGGAGTTCTATTCATCTGCATATCTCCGTCACTATTATTAACCGCGAAAGTTTCCCACCAACTTTCGCAACGGCTTTCTTAACCGTCGCAATGTTTTTGTCTTTTACCGACGGATTAGGTCATCCCGTCGCAATATCCATGCCATAAACGGTCCGTCGGTAAAATACCGTCGCTAATTAACATTTTTCTTGTGGTGATATAATTTTTAAATTCAAACTTAATCTATTATAAAATTTTCAAGTTTAAGTTCATATTTTAAAACTTTTCTAGCAATTATTCATAATATAAATAAGTTATTAGAACATTTATTAAATAAAAACAAAAATTTTGAAATAAAATTTCTTAGAATAATATATAAAAAATAATAAACATAATTTGCAACCAAATTAAAACAAACAAATAAATATAAAAATTCTATAATTTTGATAAGATATATATAATCGATACATGTATATAAATATTAATTCATTTAATTAAAATAAACATTGAACGATAATTTAAAGTACTTATAAATATTATGTAAGATTAGATTTTTTACATTTTATATAATCCAAACTTAATATGAGATTATGTAGAAATTAATTATTAAACTTAAACTTCATTTAACTCATTCTTAAAATTCAAATATTTAAATATTCAAGTTTATCCATTGAATCAAATGAATTGTTTCAATCTATACACATTTATTGATATGACCATTATACACTCCACACTTCAATACTTTTAAGTTTTGAATTCATTCAACTTTTCAATTGCTCCAATTCAATACCCATTAACCCGTTTTACTTGAGCCTTTTAGGGTCGCTTGTTAGCTTATTCATTAGCTTCTAAATACCAGCATCCTTCTGTTCGGTTGGTTTGTGTTGATTGAGAGCTTGAGAACAAAAGAGCAATCACATTCAGAGGTTTGGATGTTGTTGACTATTTACTAAGATCTAAGACCGACAATCTGCTACTCACATATCATTTACTCATCAGAAGCTGACATAGTAAACTTTTGGTTCGTGCAAAAAGCAGCATCAGAGTCGATTGAGTTCAAGCTTTTTAAGCCTTCACTCTGGCTAATTACTCATCCATTTTATGGAGCATATTCTTGTCAATAATATCAACTTTATTCACTGGAATTCATTTACCTTATTATTTAGATTATACCCTTTATAAGGATACAATGGATACATCCTTAATCACCACTGCCACGAGTAAAATCGGTATTCTCCGTTCTTAACTCTGCTTGTGAAGTATAAACCGTCATCTCTGGCGCTCCATATGCAATTATTGTTCCCACATTCGTCGGTCAAATCATCCCAGAACACTGTGTAGCTGCCTCCATGATTATCACCTGTCTGAAAGTCGCAGGTGAACAAGGTTGTTTTGAAAATGTTTTCCCGGAAACTGAAACTGTAGTCACCACCACCAAACAGATTTTGATCACCCAGATCATCGTCCGCCGAACGACAGTGAACGAAGAGGATGTCGTTGCTCAGGCGGTTGATGATATGAACATGGTACCTCGGAAAGAAGCTGAAGCCACATACACAGCGCTCGCTGACTGCTGCTAATGCCAATATGATGAAGAACAAGGGTTTGTAATTGCTTGAACCACTCATGTTCTTGACTTCCTAAGATCTTGGAACTTGTTTTCCTCGGCTTGTATGGTATAGGAGTTGTCGTCCTTTATATGGATTTGCTTTCGCTTTGTAACCTCCAAATGTTTTACATGTCATACCACAAACATGGCCGTTGGTTGAACCCTTGTTTCATTACGACAGTTTTGTTATGTAATCACACGCCATGCATGACTGAATTTACTTGAGAAAGAATAATAAAATAATTAATATAAATGAAATTACAATTTTTTGGTTAAATGATAAATTCTATAATCCATTTAAATTGGAAAAATTAAATTACAAGGACAACTTATGCTTTTTCATATTTTCATTTATTTCAAAAGAGATATTTTATCAATTCATATTTTTTGTTAATTTTTCCATTGAAATAACCAAAATGCCAAACTCTTGTTTTACCTTAGTTTTGATGTCATAACTATAAAGCATTTTTTATTGAATTTTCACCTACGTTATTATATTTTTTAAAATATGCCTTCTTTATAAAATTATCAAGATTGTCATAACATCAAGTAAGAAATATATATATAATATTAGTAAGAATTATTATATTAAGTAGTAATTCCACAATTGGAATTACCAATACTTATATTAGTAAAATTATGAATAATGAGGACCCAAATGAGAAAGTTAAAATAGGAAATAGGATTTATATGATAAAATTTCAAATATAAGAACTGAAAATGTTATCTTTTGGGATTTGCAAAATGTTCTACTCCTTATATAAAGTTGGACATCTAAGAATTAGAATTTGGTCACCATCTTGTTTGAGTTGTTGGCATTAAGTCAATGCAACAAGGATCAATAAAGGTTTTCTAAATATTACATACTCATATATATAATGTCTTTTGCAGAAAAGATTAATTTATAATTAGATATCTACTTTTTATAGTTAGATTAATTTATAGTTAGATATCTACTTTTTGTAATTTCTAATTAGTAACAAAATTTAAAATTAATAATTCCACTCATTAGTTATTAAGATTTGCCCCATTGGATCAAATTTTCAATGAGATTTCGTTCACGTGAGAATCAGTTGAGAACAAAATTAAAAAAAAAGTGTAGTTCTTGAAAATTTATTATTTTATGTCTATTTAATGATTGAAATAACGAAGTATTTTGTACCACATTTCATATAATGCAAGCTTACAAAATATATATATATATATATATAATGCAAGTGACTATATATAACGAAGTCCGTGTTTATCGAAAGTCTCCCAGGCCTCGAGCCCCTAGAAAATTTCCATGTGAACCTTATCCCTAGACATGTTAAAAACACGAGGAAATCTTCGTTTTTACACTTTCTGATTGAAATGAAGAACATTTAGTTTTGTTCAAGTCATTAACGATGTGGACTGTCTAAAATCTTAGTTTTGTTTGTTTAGGCTCGTCCAACTCATGGAATGCTAGTAAGAAAAAAGGGAGAAACACATGACTGAGTCCCCATTGGAGACATCTAACCAATAATCCAAATTTACCAGGAATTTTAACGAGAAAGCATGCAGCAACTGGGCAGTCTCATGAAACAAAAACAAAACAGCACCTGCACACTTGATTATTATCAAACTCAAGAAATAATTTTCATGTTACCAACGAAATTCCGTGCAGTTAATGATAAATACGGTATCATGTACACGAAAATTTTATCAGACTTATTACTTACTACTAGCTTATTAGCTAGGATGTCGACTAATTGCATGTCATCTATCTTCCACGAGAAAAAGACAGGTGTTATGGTATATGTGAACATAGAAAATTTATAGTTGGTTAGTGTCCGATGGCCTTTGAACTTCCTGAAGCTGGACAGAGTTGTTAAAGCAGTGATAGAAGCCATAGTGAGGGAATCTCTCATACCAGGTCTCTTGCGGCTCATGCGTGTCCCAGTGCTCTCCACTGCTGCTCTTTCCATACTTGTGAACCCATCCAGAACAATTGTGTCCCTCACCCCAAGTGCGGTTCCAGCGCTCTCCATGCTTACCTTCCCACCATGTCTCTCCCTGCTTGACACCCCGACCACTTGGATCAAAATTTTCATCCCATTTATCACCCCACTTAGTCCAACCATCACCCTCAGAGCGCTCCGCCCACTTGTCGGTATATTTGATGCTGCCGCCATGACCATCATATTTCTCACCCCACCTACAAGAGAGAACAACAGCAACATTAAAGACAACATATGCATAGACAGAGCCAATTATACAATTCTCATACCACTAGTTTCACACACTCATAATTCAAGGTGAGGAACATGCAACGCTTGAAAAGCACAAGAACTTCAGCAGGTTTTGGATGACTCTGAACAATAGCAAACATTCATGTTGTGCATTGTGGCTATACCTTCCTTCTACCCATACTCTATAGTAGTTTATCCCCAATTTCTACCTAGCAATGGCTATCACATTGACAAGCACCAACTGTTAGATTCCTCAAAAGCATTAACAGATGAAAACTCCAAAGTTAGTCCAGAAAACTTGATAGCAAGGTCAAACTAGTTTGGTATTTTAAGTTTCGAAAGATGCAATGCAACTTGAGCATGATAAAGGACCGTACCTTTTAGCGTCTACATAAAAAGATTCCATTTCCATAAAGACTTAAATATCATTTAATCAAAGATGATATGAAGTCATCTATCCTTGTCTGAAATGTCATTTTACCATTCAAAGCTCAATAAATTTTGCAGTGTCAACTGACTATAACTTATGCAGTACCTTTCATGCCAAACATGAGCGTGGCCAGCTTCAAGTTGTGTGGTTGGATCAATGCTGCACCACTTATGGGCCCATTTATCTGCTTGACCAGAGGCATCATAATGCTCCCACCATTTCTCCTGCCACTCATCACCTCTTCCATTCTTTCCCCACTTATCTGCAGTTTTCTCAAGATGTACAAGCCCAGCATCCTGCACATGCCAAATTGTTCAATACTGGCAACTAACCATCCAGAGGAAAATGCATTATTCCAATTTCTAAAACCAAGATAAATCGGTCAAAGGGCAAGCTGAATTCTTAGGATGCACTTAACCAAGTCCTTTGAGAAAAACTGGCCAAATTACCAAATTTCCTACGAGGCCTGGGATGGCAACCTGAAGAGCTCTAGATTTCCAAAAAACGGCCCCAAAAAGTGTTTTATTAAGAACTAAAGGGGTAAGTTTACACAATTTAAAATGGAAGTAACCATTAATCCAGCTAATATCATGACTAAGTTATACCTGCCACATTGATTCTCTCCAATACTCACGCCAAACATTCCCAGTTGCATCACGTCCAGATTTTTCTGAGCCAAGTTCCTTGTACCCAAAATCATCAGCAGCCTCCCAAAACTTCTGTTGCCACTCAACTTCCTGATCTGCATTAACACCCCTCAACATGGTCCACCTACAAACCACTCCATCAGGTCTTTTCTCAACTCCAGTCTCCTTCCACCATCTTGATCCATCAGCATTTACCCCCTGAGACAGTAAATCATCTGTCTTATCCTTATTAAGAGCCTGCACGGCCTCTGCTGCATGCAATGAGGACAAGGCATCAAGGTCATGTTCTTGCTCCTTCACGGAATGATTCTCATTAATGGTTTCAGAGACCTCAGTTTCCACAACCTCCATCAGTGACTGCAAAGGAGGAATAGGAGGGGTGTGGATGCTCTCCGAAAATTTGCTCTCAAATGGAATAGAAAGTATTTCCATGGATCGATCTTTTTCTGCTACTGGATTGCTCAAAGTATGAGGTCTTGAAGATTTCTTTGCAGCAAACAGGTCAGACTTGTCATTCCAGTCATCAGGGGGAGGTGTCCAAGACCAAAAATCAGGACCAGGTACTCCATTCCCAGCATTTTCAGATCGAGACACAAAGATACTACTGCTTCTGGTTCCTACAAAAAACAGAGGCAACTATAACAGTGAAGTTGGATGCAGAAGTTAACGTGCACAAAGAAACTACTTCTGGTTTACTGTCATGTACACAAATATAAGTCCCTGCCATTCCCTCTGTTCCAATAGAAGCGAAGACCGAAATATAAGTTAAAAGTAGGCCAAATCAATCGGATACCTTTGCCACTACAATATTTGATTGATTCTGGTATATCAATCCATAAATCTCCAATTAATTATATGGATTTCACTTGTTTAAACAAATCAAGATAGTTGGAGGAATAATTAACATTATTTGGTTGAATGGAAACGGGACATCGAACATTCTTAGCTGATTGCTGATTACCAAAATTGCCAGCAGATCATATCTCATGCTATTTCTTTTCTTTCCTTTGGTATATGTGTCAATGCTATTTCACACCAGCATCAAATTGAGCAATGAAAGTCTTAAGTTCAAAATCGCAAGTGAATTTCAGTATCGAGTCTCAAAGTGGACTTTAAAGCACAATAAAGTAGAATAAAAGATACGGACATAACAAAGTTGCAAATTTATTTACAAGATCAAAGCTCCAAAACGGAGAAAACTCAATTCAACTATCGTAGTAACATGATTGAAAGTTTGAAACATGAAGTAAAGCTCACGTACCTTCTCCTTCACTAACTCCCCCATCTCCTGCTCCTCCTGCTCCTTCTTCGTTTTCAGCGTCAAAATTAGCATTCCCAGACTTTCTCTGATTGAGAAGGGATCGAGCAGCAGCAATAGCGGCAAAAGCGCGATCAACCACCTGCATTCTCTGAATGCGGTCTCTGTCGTCCTTCGGGATTTCCAGAATCTTCTTGAACTCCTCGCTCTTCTGCTCCAGGTCCACCTCCCCACCGTCACTGTTATCAGGCAGTTTCCCGACGATGCTCTCAAATTGAGCGGCCTTCCTCTCTCGATCAACGGCGGTTTTCCACATGTCCAAGTACGAGTTGTCATCGGCGGAAACCCAAATTCTAAAGCTCCTTAACTTATTGCTTCTAGTTACACTCGCTACAAAGGAACGCCGCAACGGCGAAAACAGTATAGGTTTGGGGAGTATAGTAGAGCGGGAGGCGCGTGAACAAGCTGAACTGAAATCGGAAGCCATGCTTAGAAATGGCGAGGGAAGTGAAAGAGAGCTGTAGAATTATGGCTTTTGAAGTTGGAAAAACGGAAAATAAGGTGAATAGCGTGAGGCGGGCGTAAAGCGGAGATACTGTCAACGATCGCTTAATTATTTCTCGAGTATCTTGACTAGAATGACGGTAAGATCCGTTGGGGGACACGTGGCAGAATTTTAAGTTATTGACTATAGATTGTTCTACTGATTTTTGGGCTCTTTCTCGGTAGTCAAGTGCTGGCAATTTGAATTGACAAGTTCAGCTCCTGATAAACTAAAAGCCAACGTTGATGCAGCAACCTCACCTATTGGCTTTTTGGGTTTGGGTATTATTGGAGTTCAGATTTTTTGTCTAATATTACGGTGTTTTATTGTGTCCAATAAATCTTAGTCATTTATTTATGTGGGTCTCGCATAAGACCCGCAAAATAAATGGCTGAGATTTCATGAAACAGAATAAGACATAGTAAAACTAGACAGAAGATCTAGAGTAGTATTATTGTGCGCGAAGATGGTGGTTCAGTCCTCTTAGCTCGTCCATGTAATCTACAAGGCAATTCTGATCCTTTCATAGCAGAGTAGGACAACTAATAATATAACTCATTTGTTAGTACGAGCTACGTTGTTAATTCTGAACTCCATGAAGTGGGTTATTTCTTCCGATAATTGTATTGTTGCTGCTTTAAGGCTTGATGGCCTAATAATATAACCACGACCAATTCCATCCCCAAAAAAAAAAAAATTGGTCAGTAGTAGTACGGCTCTTCTAATCGAGAGGATGAAATAGGAAAGAGAGACGACGTCGTGCCGTAACATAGGTTTAGTACTATAATGGGATAGATACAAATTTGTAAGGGTCCGTAATATAGCATGAATATAAATTATAAACTAAATGGGCTTGATACAAATTTGTAGCGGATATGGGTGACAGCGGGTCGTGATCGACCCGAAGATTTAAACTAAATTTAAATACTTGAATTTAAATTTCACCAAACATATATTTAGTTTGTTAACTTTTAGTTAACGTAACCAAATTTACTTTAAATTGTGAGGTCCAAAAGTTTTTGCTAACCTCAATTTTAAATAAACTTAAATACTGAAATTTCAATCAACTTTGATTTAACTAAAGTTTCAATCAACTTTGAAGTTTCAGACTTTAAGTTCTAAACCAAACAGAAAAAGTCCTAAGCCATTCAAACTTTTTTTTATTGTTGACATTTTGAGTTTCAATCAATTCTGACTTTTTTTTAGTGGCTGACTAAATAAATTAGGCAATGTATTTTTCAGTTTTAAAGTTGAAGTAACTCCTATTTTACTGCTTTTAACTTCCTAAAACATTTATTCTTTGTACTAGAAAGATTTAGCTTTTCTACTTTACAAAGAACTTTCTTGGCAGCCGATAAACATAAAAAATAATTGTCCACTTCTTATTTGACCAAAAAATTATAAAATTTTGTATTGATACAAGTTATTTTACTCAAAAGATTTTTATTTGTTATTCTTATTTAAGAATGCCACTTTTTTTTTAGTCTTTACCATCTATATGGTTTCCAAGTAAATGTAAAATCCAATTCAATACAAGTTCGTCAAAATGAAAAGTAAGGTTCATGCAACCGCAAACGCTAAATACTACAACTGTAAACTAATTCGTTGGATGTTACTTTTACAGGAGTTTGACATTAAGCTGAGAGATATGAAGGGAGTTGAAAATTTTGTAGTTGATCACTTGTTAAGGTTAGATGACGCTACCATGGAGAGTGCAACAAAGAAGAACATTTTGGAGACTTTTCTTGATGAGCATTTATGATGGTTATGACAGTCACTTCTTAGTTTGCAAACTATGTAAACTATCTTGCTGCTAATATCTATCCCCCTGATTTTTCTTATGCTCAAAAGAAAAAAAATTGTCTAAGGTAAGATACTATCTTTGAGACGATCCTTTGCTTTACAATATTTGTGTGGATGGTATTGTTAGACACTGCATTCCTGAAGAGAAAATGTCCTTTGTGTTATATCATTGTCATTCTAGAGATGCTGGGGGACATTATGGTGCATATAGGACAACTCATAAGGTTTTAGAGTATAGTTTCTATTGGCCCACCTTATTTAGGGATACATTTGTATTTGTCAATTCCTGTGATAGGTGTCAAAGGGTAGAGAACATTACTAGGAGACATGACATGCCATTGACTAACATTCTTGTTTGCGAGATTTTTGATGTTTGGGGTGTAGACTTCATAGGACCATTCTTTAAGGATTTCTCCAATCAATATATAATGGTTGATGTTAATTATGTTAGCAAGTGGGTGGACGCAGAGGCATTGCCTACAAATGAGGCTAGAGATGTTGTTAAGTTTTTTAAGAATAATATTTTTACACGTTTTGGCACACCTAGAGCTATCATTAGTGATGGGAGTCACATTTTTGCAATAATCTTTTTGATTCATTATTAGCTAAGTATGAGGTGACCCATAAGTTGCTACTCTATACTACCCTTAAACTAGTGGGCAAGTTGAAGTCTCAAACGGGGAATTAAAGAAAATACTAGAGAAAATTGTTAATGCTTCTAGACGAGACTAGTCTTTAAAGCTAGATGATACACTTTGGGCATATAGGACCGCATTTAAGGTGCCTATAGGCATGTCACCATTCAGGATAGTGTATGGCAAATCTTGTCATCTTCCAGTTGAGTTAAAGCATCATGCATACTGGGCTACCAAATTTCTTAACTTTGATTTCTCTTCTACAGGTGTTAAGAGACTTATGCAGCTTCACGAGCTTGAAGAGTTTAGTTTGGATGCTTATAACAATTTGAATTTGTGTAAGGAGCGTGTGAAGAAGTGGCATGACAAGAAGATCCTCCACTGAGACTTTAAGGTAGGCGACTAGGTTTTGATCTACAACTCCTGTCTTCGTCTTTTTCCAGGGAAGCTTAAGTCAAGGTGGTATGGTCCATTCAAGATGATCCAAGTACTTCCTTTTCGAATCCTTGAGGTAAAATGAAAAAATGAAAACTCTTTCAAAGTAGATGGAGAACGAGCTAAAGTGTATATGCCCAGGTTTGTGGATAATTCTGAGGAGCGATTGTCTCTTCATGACACTTCACTTCCTTAATCGCAATGCATACCTTTAAGTAAGATTGTAGTTTATAGTAAGTGTTCATATTAAGTGTGGGGGGATTGAGATTATGTGCATGCTGATGTTTATGATATTGATGTTGATGTTGAGAAATACACACTTAAATGATTGCGACTCTTTTGGTAGCTAACTTGGGTCCTATTTTTGATGAATTTTACTATACGATTCTATCAAAGTACTTGGAAGGAGAATTGAGTTGTATGCGTGAATTTGCATTAGGTAGCTTTAAAGGATTGTGAACCATGTCGATTGATTGAAGTAGTTGATTGCATAAACTTAGTCAATAACTGATATTTAGTGATGAGGCAATGTATGGGGTTTTGATGGATTTTCATTTAAGCACATGTGAGGTCTTGAGCTATATGACTGCACCTCATAGTCATTTATTTTCTTTGTTGTATGTGATGCTTCCCTATGTGGATTACCTTCAGAACTTGCTCTAAACCTTTTGATACTGCTAGGTACATGCTTTATGGACATAATAAAAGCCTTCTTTGTTTTTAACCTTTAGCTTAAATAACCCACCAAATTATTTTTCCCTTGCTTTCCCCTTTGAACCTTTGACCTTGTTTGTTTTCGCATAAATCACATTACATTGAAACCTGAAAACTTTTTAGCCTAACCATTTCACAAGTTGAATGAAGTACTAAGTATTTGATGTCCTTGACTTAAGGACTTTTATTTAAGTTGCACTAATTAAGAATTATTTGTTTTAATTTTAGGTACATATTGGATTTAGAACGTTTAAAAGCATAAAGCAAGAAAAACTCTCAAAGGAAGCAAGTATAAAAAACATTAACATTTTGGCCACCTAAAAATGTTAACGTTTTGGCCAAGACAAGAACGAGGGTTGTGCGTGAAAAAGAGAGGTGGTTTTTGCGTGAATAATAGGTTAAAATGTGAATGATATGGAGTGGGACCAAAGACCTTAAGGGACATTCAATACGAAGAAAAGAAAGAAGAAGCTGGTGGCGACAGAGAGAGGAACGAAGACAGTGTGAGTCATGCTTGAATAGGAGTGGAACATAGGGTTTAATTCTCACATCAATACACATGAACAAAAGAAGAGAAGTTGGTTGCGGCAAAAAGCAGAGGAATGAAGGAGAGAGCTGAACATTGGTCAAAATGTTTTTCAATCCCAGCAACCATGGTTTTGCGTGAACAAGAGGTAGACCAACCATTTATTTCTCACGTTAGCTACAGTAGTAAGGAGGGAGGAGAGAAAATATAGCAGCGTCGAAGACATCGACAGTACAGAATTTCTAGGACAACAACAATTGTCTCTTTCAAAGATTATATATTGGGTATTTTTAATTTGTTTTTATTCCTTACCTGTTTTAATTTTTGTAGATTTAATCAATGCAAATATATATTATGACCATGATTTGTGTTACATTGATGAATATGTATAAGTTTTTTTAGTTGAGGTTAGGATTGATATTGGATTAGGACAATTTTTGTGGTATTGGTTTTTGCTTAATTGAATGCATATTTAGTCCTAATTTAGCTTGATCACCTAGATTAAGGCCTGAGATGATTGAATGTCATAACTAATGTCGTTTAATTTGTCGAAAAATTAATCAAGCAACATACTTGAAACTAAAGCATAGACCAACCTTAAGATCTTGTATGAGTATACCTAGAATTAATGAACTTAATTTTAAGCTTCTTGTATTGAATGCCTTTTGTTCCCAATTATTTATGAACAAAGTAGGTAACTCGAATTTAGAAGATAAGGGAATTCCTATGAACATTGAGTTCGACTTGCTTAAGTGAAGTAAAACCTAAATCAATCATCGTTACAAGTTTTAGTGTCCAATCCTGTAACATCCCACTCCGACGGGAAGGGTAAAATAGTAAATTGGCTAGGGGTAAGAGTGATTAGGACTGCTTTGACATTGTTATGCATACTG
>JANVCL010000214.1:44892446-44929897 GCA_026546855.1 Erythroxylum incrassatum | reverse complement strand
ACCGGTTCAATTGACCACCAGTTTTAAGGGGTTAACCGGACCGGTCGGATCGGCCGGTCCGGGCTGGGTTTTAAAACATTGATTACAGTTCCTGGTAGTTTATCCACGACTAGGTAAATCATCTTTAATCACCCAATTAATTATTTTCTTATGCTTTAATTATATATTTAAATTAACTAGATACATAATTTATTTGAAATATGATATGAATTTTTACTTTTCTTAATTTTAAAAGAAAAGTAAATCCCCCCAATAAATCATCCAATTACAGTTACTTTGTATCTCCAGAACAACAGACACCCCCAATCATGACCGTTCAGGCGTCCACCCATTTTCATCATATGGTGGTCTTCATTCCCCTAAAAATAGAAAAGCTCAATAGAGTGATCCGTCATCGTTTTGATGGGATGAAAGAAGTTGCCGTTGAGGATAACAGATGCCATGCTGGAGGGCACGTCATCACTTTAATATCCTAGTCAGCAAGTACACTGGGTTCAGCTATAAAATGCCCGAGGAGACCATCTGTAATAAATAGAGTCTCAATTATACCAAACAGTCACCTTTGTCCTCTCAACTTCATTTTCATTTATCTCAAGTTTAAAGCGTTACGGTAGCCGGAATCTACTCGGAGGGATGGATATTCCGGCGAATACATCTTCGACCTCCATAAGCAATCTCCTTGTTTCAAGTCATCCTCGTTACGTCTTCCACGAAAAATTCTGAGCTGAAAGCCTACTTTATCTTCTTTTCTTTTTCTTTTTGCATCGTCTTCAAGTTATTCCATTAAATATTTGGGGGTATTTGGCTACAACCAAAATTTGGTGGTTTTATCAAGTGTTTTTGGCCGGATTCATCATTTTAAGCTATTTGTGATGATGGTAGTGCAATTGAGGTTTTCAGCTTTCTAGTCAAGATATTCTAGTCAAGATTGTAGTTGGAGATCAAAAGAGGCAGAGTGAAATCCTAAGTTTTGACTTTTGAGAGCAAATGAAAATTCAGCCCGTAGATGTTGGGGTTCCGGTTCCGGTTCGACTCGAACCAGCCAAACAGGTGCTAAAATTCCGGCTCAAGAGGCTGTTTGACCGGCAGTTTCCGAAGATATCCTCTGTAGGTGAACCGCACTATGGAAATGGAACAGGTGGCGAGTTGGAGCCTAGCTCGGTTTGTTTGGACAACATGGTCCAAAATTACATCGAGGACACTAGCGATAAGCTGCCCCCACAGCCACTCCGTAGTCGGAATCGCTGTAACTGCTTCAACGCCAACAACAATCACAGCTCCGATGACGAATTCGACGTCTTTGAGGACGGTGACTTCGTCGGCAACGGATCGTCGGGCGACTCCTTTGACGTTCTCAAGGTTTGTTTTTTCCTTTTAAAACAAGAATTCTCAACTTTAATCATATTTGATTCAGAACCCCACACATTAAGACAAAAGAATTTGATTATGTTTGATTATACAGAGTCTGATTCTGTGCGCTAGCGTTTCCGAGAGGAACCTCTTAGCCGATACGGCGGTGATCGTCGAGAAGAATAAGCACTACAAGCGAAAAGAAGATTTGAGAAAGATCGTCTCCGACGGATTGTGCACTCTCGGATATGATTCCTCTATATGCAAATCCAAATGGGACAAAACCACAACCCATCTCGCTGGTAACTGCTCCACTCTTTTTCTACACCCAAAAACACTATTATCGGAGATGAAATTTTGATTTTGATTGACTACTTCTACTAATTTTGGTCATTATAGGCGAATACGAGTACGTGGACGTGGTCATCGAAGGAGAGAGGCTGTTAATCGACATCGATTTCCGGTCAGAGTTTGAAATAGCGCGGTCAACCGGAACTTACAAGAATGTTCTACAGACTCTACCGTACATCTTCGTCGGAAAACCCGATCGGATAGGTCAAATAGTGACGATCGTGTTAGAGGCGGCGAAACAGAGCTTGAAAAAGAAGGGCATGCACTTTCCTCCTTGGAGGAAAGCTGAGTACATGCGCGCCAAATGGCTCTCTCCTTACACTAGGCTCAATAACACCAACATCAACGAGAACAAGCTCATTCCCACTGAGACTCAGTCAAATATGAAGGACGACTGTTGTTTGGTTAACGACAGCTCGGGCAGTATAACGTGGCAGCCACCGGCGGTTGAACCCAAGAAGGTGGAGAGAGGACCCAAGATGGTCACCAAATTAGCTTCACTTCTCGAGGGATAAACAAATTTTGGAACTTTTTTCCTTTTTTTTTTTTTACTTTTCGGTTTTTTGTATTTGATAATTAAGTTATAAAAATGAGTATATAATATTATATATTACAAATAAAGTGGGTAAAATGGTAAAATAATAGTGAAATGTTTTATTCATACGAACTCTTCACAATAGCCTCAAAATGCATGATAATTTGGAAGTATGCGGTGATCATTTTTCTGAAAGGGAAAGGGAAAGGGAAGAAGGGCTCAGGATCACTAGAATGGCGTGATATTCTTTTGTCCTGGTTGATATTTTTCATGTCTCGGAGTCGGACCCCTCTTTTGGTACACGTTTGTGGTCTGCTCAGTTGGTCTTTTTGGACTCTTAAACCACTCCTGAGTTCATTAACATTTTCAACTGTTTTTAAGTTGAATTTTCTTCAAACTTCGTGAGTTTTGACCGTCCAATTGGGGACCGTACCAGGAATTGTAAGCGTGCTGTTTAACACCAAACATGTGAACCTTAGCATTGAAGACTGGTTTATTAGTAGGTATGCTAACATGTTAGATTGGTTTGGGTTGAACTCGTAACCAGTTTAGTCAGGTTTGATCCTTCTGAAATGTGATTTGAGTTTGATTTAATTTCGGTCTAAGCTTAATTTGTACGGTTTGAAATTTTCTTGAATTTTCTATGACACATCTTAAGATATGTTTGGAAGAGTTCCACTTGTCTGTGACCCATTTATTATGACTAATAAAAATTAAAGTTCCCACGTTATTACTTAATAAATCCCCTTCCTAAATTGTTCCAAAATTCGATTTTTGTACTTAGATCTGTTCAGTTTTACTCTGTCTTATTATGTCTCATGAAATTTTAACCATTTATTTTGCGAAACCTATGCGAGATTCACATAAATAAATGACTGAGATTTATTGGACACAATAAAATACTATAATATTAGACAGAGATCTGAACTCGGTTTTTGTATCCCGCAATCATTATATTATACACGAGTATATTATATATCGTATTATTAATATATATGTTAATAATATATTCCACAAGTAGGTATGCTGTATGCATACCATATCGCCTTATTAGATATGGATGAAGTGGGTGGGGTCAGTTACAGCTTATCAGCTTTTCTCATCCTTCTTTTTTTTCTATGTTTTAGGTGACAGGACTGATGCTCCGAGTGTGGGTCGGTTTCCCCATACTAAAATTATGAAAAAGCAAACTTTTTTTTTCTGTACAATAATAATTTCTTCGCGAAAGCAACTCTCCACCAACTCCTTTTTTTCATTTTGTTTTTTTGTTGTTTGGCTTTGGCACATAAAACAGTTTAGGTTGGGGTTTGGTTAATTGGTTCAATAATGGTTTAGCTCTGTTTGGGTTCATTTGAGGTTAATTTATCTCTAATTTAAATTCGATAAATTTATTAATTTTAATTAATTTATAAAAAGTACAATAATTTATTTTAAAATTAATAAAATAAATATATTAATTGATTTTAAATATTGGGTCCTGATTAACTTTATATTTAAAATTAAATATTAAATTCCATTATATTTAAACTCAAATGCACCTATTCTTTCTATTATAAACAATAAGAGAATATTAAAGATAACAATATATCAAGTAAAGTTTAAGTTGGATCTAAAATTATCGAAAATTTAAATGAGATTATCTTAATTGTGATCAATTAATTTTTAACTCATTAAATAAAATAATATTGTTTTATTTAATGAGACATAGAAAATTAAACTCAACTTTAAGTTAAATGATTTTTTAAGTTATTAAATAGGAGTTTAATTGAAAATTAAAAAAATTATCTTATCAATTATGAAAAATTATATCAACTTAATATGATATAAACAAGTTAAATTTATATTTTTAATATTTTTGTTTAAAAACTAAAACATACATTTATGTCTTTATATATTTATATATAAAACCTTCATCCTTTTCTTTGATGACCTCAATTTTAGGTGACAAATTATTTACCTTTTTTTTACCCATTATCAATGGCCCCAAATAAGTCAACTGATCTCTATCTGCCTCATGATCCCGGAGACTGATTCGTTCGAGCCATTTATGATACCGTCCTGCTGCTTCCATCCAGGTTCCCAGACTAGTTGAACGTAGCACTGCCATTAGAAGTTAATGTGAGAATGCTAAACTCCATCATTAATACCAGATTAGGAGTACAGCTTGTTTAACTATATGAGGAAAGATCTATCTATGGACAATTAATACCTGAAGATTAATACGAGATGGCGCAGAGCAGTCAATAGCGGAAGAGATTGCAGAGCTCACTCATTATTTATCCTGACAACGTAATGAACTCTGAAATTATTTTAATGATGTACAGGGAATCAAAAACAAGGGTCAAAGTAAATGACCCGTCTAATTATTAACACCAAATTCATCAAAATAACGCAACTAATCTACTTAGATGTACCTGTTGATCAATATTTAAAACCGGCTAGGGTTGAAATTGGAGTGATCAGTACAAATGCCAGTAAATTACTATGGGGTTTACCAACGAATATATGGTTAAAAATATTACAAAGTTAAGAAATAAAATATTTAAAAACGTTTAACTTAATTTATACAAATTTTAAAAGATTATACGTTAAATTGAAAACATTTAAAAAATTATCATTTAATAAAAAAAAATCTTAAAATTTTAGACACTATTTAGTTTGTTTCTCTTCAAATTAAGTTTTATTTGGTAGTACGTAATGGGAGCCTTATTACGTAATTCGGATCTACATAGAAGGATTAAAAATGAAGGTAATGTGGAACACCTGAATTTCGGCTCCTTCTCTTTTTTCGATACCGACTCCGAGTTCTAAACGTCTCCGAATCTTCCAGGACCTTTAGTAGAAAGTGATCACCGGCGCACGGGCTAGGTTTTTGTACAATTTCCTCAAATCAAGAGCTCTCTTAACTAGTTAGAGAGCTCTATGCTCGTGAACGTCCTCTTGAGTAACTGCAGGAGACCTTAACCTTTATATAGCTTCCATATCGGGGTTCCTCATCACAAGGTCGATATGAACCCGATCCACACTAATCGGGACTTATTTTTTATTCGGACATCGATCTATTAATTTAGATAATTTATTGGACCACTTTATTATCTTTATCTGGATCAAATGACGTAACCTAACCGATTATTTATTTAAAATTAAAATTGCAATTAATGTTAGTCCAACTTTATGAGACACGGACAAAATTGTCCCTACAGACAAAATGTCTAACATTATTGTATTTGATTACGACGATACGTATTACAATATTTTAATTCATATTCCTCGGTTGAAAATATTAAAATATATTATTTAAGAATTGTGAATTAAAAATTAAAGTTTAGAATTTTTAGTTAATAATTATTATATATTAAAAATAAAAAAAAATTACTCAAAACTTAAAATATTTTTAACAGTGATAAGAGAATACATTAAACACTGTTGACATTTTTAGATTTACTAGGAAACATTACGTGTAGATAAAATAAGGTTCTTCGTTATTTTCAATAAAAGGACTTTTTTTCCTTTTAATTACTTCTGTCATATTCGTATGTCAATTTTATATAAAAAATACGCTAGACCACTCTTATCCTGTCATTTATGACTCACACCACCAACTTATCAACAATGCTATTTCAGATATTGAAGATTGAAGGATATCAGAGTGCACCACCAGAACATAAGTTACATATGCCATGGGAGAAAATGGATTTCCAGCTTGGCTCTAGCTTTAATTAATGTTGGGTACAGAAAATATGCTCTTTATGAATAATATGTACTAAATAAAAATTAATTTGGCGGTATGTTATTTAATATTAAATTATAAATTTAATTTAATTAATGTTTACGTATTTTATCAGATAAATTATTATTTAAAAGTATTTACAACCCAAATGTGATATTTTTAATTGAGGCGATCTTTTTACTTTTAGGCGAGTTTTCCTTTAATAAGGTCACGAGAGTGACAGTTGCCGATTATGGATACAATTTCAACGAGCAAAGTACAAAAAAGTTGCCCGGTTTTCAGGTCTCCAGATTAGTGCTAACTATGATCAACTATTATAATCATCCATGTTTATCTTCTGTATGTGGTACAAGAGTCATACTCTCAAATAGATACACTAGGAAGTTCCAATTTCTTGTTCAAATCTGAAAATTTTCTCTTGATTTGAAAAGACTAATACTCTCTAAAATCAAATTATTATGTGTTTAATAACTTTTTTATTTTTGAGATAATCATAACTCCAATATGAAGATTAACAACATTTTGTTGTCAAAAAAAGATTTTATCTTTATAATTTTTATAAAATTTTATGATTTAAATTAATTAAATTAAAATTTTCCTATTCTATTTCAAAATAATTGTTAATACTTCTTTTTGTTTTTTTAAATGATATTGTACCTTTTCTAGTGATTTAATAACCTAGTTCTTTTTTTTAATTGTAGTCAAAATAATAGAGTGTATGTAATCACAAGAGTGTAACGTATTTTCTTGTATTGATATATGGGATGAACTACCCTTAATATTCCTTGTGATGTATATGATAAGTATAAATCATGTACTAAGATAATAATGCATAAGGTTTACAAGATTTAGACCATGTGTATAAAATGATGGAAAGTAATATTAGTAGTGGAGATTGGATATATATGTTATCATCCCTCACGAGCTCGCAAATGGAAGGTATTGGGAGCTTGTCTTCAAGTGAATAAAATGCTGATGTAAGGAGAGGCTTTAGTCATAATATCAGATATTTGATCGGAGAAGCGACGTGCTTGAAGAAGAAAACCTTGGTGGTAACTAGATATCAAAGAAAATAAATATCAATCTCAACATGTTTTTGTATAAACATGAGACACTGGGTCCAAAATAAGAAACGAGGCACTAAAATTGTCACACCAAAATATAGGTTTTAGGTGAGACAACCCTAATTCACTAAGGACAACAATAATTCAACATAATTATGTAGAAGTGTGATAGAGCAATGCTCCTATATTTAGCTTTAGTGCTAGAGCGAGCAACATTGTGTTATTTCTTGGAACTCCAAGAGATGGATTATAACCAAGAAAAATAAAATAACTAAATAAAAAGTAACGATCATTAAAACAACCAGCTCAGTTAACATGGAAGTTTTGTAATGTGAATTTCATAAGAAGTTGTGGAGTAAAGATATTATAAAATCCATTTCATCGCACGTCAATGGGACACTAAAGGAATTGAGAGACTTTATTGACGATGGATTGGATGCTAGGATGGGTAAAGCAAAGATATTAAAGAGCACTAACACTGTTTCGATATTCAATAGGGATAGAGAGTGGAATGTCTTGATGTTTAGAGGGAGGAAGAGTAGGAGTGATGGGCGTACAATCGAGTTTGGATTTTCCAAAGGCAACGTAAAGAAAAGGGATTTTAGTATATTGTGTTTAAGCGAGAAGAAGTCTACGAGGAGTTATATAGGCTTCAATACCAAGGAAGTGATGAATTGGGCCTAAGTTTTTTTTTTGGAAAAGGTAGAGTTGAGGTCATGGATAAGTGTGGTAATGAAGGAGGGTGAGAAACTTGTGACCAAGATATCATTCACATAAACTAAAGGGAAGATTGTATGAGATGAAGTTTTATAAATAAAGAGAGAAGTGTTAGATTTGGAGGGGCAAACTGAAGATAAAAAAACTTTTGACTTAAGCAATGAAACTAGGCTCTAGGAAGTTGTTTGAGACCATATAATGCTTTATGAAGTCTATAAACATAATATGGGTGGTGAGGATCACTAAAGTTAAGAGGTTGTGACATATAAATTGGTTCTTATAAATTACGATGTAGAAAGGGATTGTTGACATCAAGTTAACAAATAGGCTAGTTTTGAGAAAGAGATAAGAAGAGAATGATGTGTACAACGGTGGATTTGAAAAAAGGGCTGAAGGTAGTAGTATAACCCACTTTTGAAGTTTGATGATAGCCTTTGGTAACAAGGTGGGCTTTATAACACTAAAAAGAATCATAAGTATTTTGTCTTGCACGAAAGACCTATTTACTTCCAATGATATTTGTATTTGATAAAGGAGGAACAAGAGTCCAAGTGATGTTGCGACGAAAAGCACAAATCTTATTAAGCGTGGCTTAATACTAGTAAGGAAATTTATTAGCCTAAGTGAAGGAGGTAAGGTCAATGTATGTGGTGAAAGAGTAGGTGAAATAATTAAAAAAAGGTACAAGGAGGACTAGTATGATCCTGTTTTCATGTAATCGTAAGGTAAGTGGAAGAATGTGAAGAGGTGGTAGTAGGGATGGAGGAAGGGGGTGAGGGTGAGGGCGAGAGTGGAGGAGGTAAGGGTAAGGAAATAAGAGAAAAGGAAGGTGGAGAAAAAGGGACAACGAGAGTGGCATAGGGAAAGATATGTTCAAAAAAAGTAGACATGACGAGATGTTCTAAGTTTATAAGTAAAGGGATCAAAACATCAATAAACTTTATATTGTGAGGCAAAATCTGTTAGTGAATATATAAAACTAATTAAATTGATTTCATACAACATCTTAAGTTATTGTGGTGAAATGCACACTTAATATGGTATCAGATCCTTTGTGACCAAGCGGTCGTGAGTTCAAATCTTACCACCCACCTATTATTTAGTATAAGGTAGAGTGAGCATGTGCAAGTTTCAAGCTCAAAAAAGCTTTTACTCGAGGAGGTATGTTAGTGAATATATAAAACTAATTAAGTTGACTTCACACAATAGTTTAAGCTATTGTAGTGAAATGGTCACTTAATATAACCAAAGAAAATATATTTGGTAGATTTGGATGTAAGTTTATTGGTATGATTATAGCCTAGGTAGAGAAAACAAGCACAGCCAAAAACTTAAAAGATGGGTAAGATCAAGTATGGTGTGGAACAAAAGTTTATATGGAGATTTGTGTTGAAGAATAAGAGTTGGTAACAAATTAGTAAGAAAGACTGCAGTGGAAACTTAGTGAGAGAGGTGTAAAGGAGAAGTATGAGGCCTGTTTTAGTAATACGGCAAATTTTGCACTGGACTAGACTATTTTGTTAAGGTATACGAGGATAAGAGATATAAAGGATGATGATATGAAAAGTTGGGTAGCGAGTAAAGATGCCTTTGGTAAGCTCAAGAGCATCATTACATTAAAAATTTTAATTGTAGTAAAGAAAAGTTTTTTATAAATGATTTTAAAAGTTTGAAACTGATATATGGCATGAGATTTTTTGGGTCAAAGAAAAGAAAAAAGTGATTATTGAGTTCACATAACATAAACTTCCATATGAAATGACTAAAATCATCTACAAATATAATTAAGTAGCAAGAACTACAAAGAGAAGGAAACTTGTAAAGTCCCTAAATATCAACATGAAAAAGTTGCAAAGGTTTGGTAGAAACAAGAGAAGACAATGGAAAATAAAGACGTGCACTTTTGCTTTGAAGATAGGAAGTACAAGAATTTAGAACACTGGAATTAATAAGTAAATTTCCTAAGCTAGATAGTGTAGACCAACACGGATGACCAAGTTATTGATGCTATAAACTTATTAAAGTAGGAGCGTTGTTAAAGCGATATGAATGGTGCAATGTAAAGAGATTTTCATTAGATAGAGATTATGGATAGATTCCAAAGAGTGATATTTTAGATTTGAGGTCCTTAACAACACAACTAAACATACTAAATTCAATGAGACATGAGTAATGAATAACAAATTTGACTACAAACAAAAGATTAGTTGTAAGGTTAGGAACAATAAAGATATCACAAGGATGAAAAGTATAATGGGGTAAGTGGAATAGTTAGGGTACTAGTGGATAACATATGGAGAGTGTGTCCGTTATCGACAATCATTTGATTCGACCCTTTATACGGTGTGATGGAATTTACAATATGAAAATTGGGAGTAATGTGGGTTGTAAAGTTAACCATTCGGTATCAATGTTGTTGTTGAAAGAAATGAAGTCTTAATCAAGTTTAATGTTTATGCCAAAGAATGTTGTATTAAAATTATTGGTAGTATGACATGAGTCATTTGGTCGAATTCAAGATTTGGAGTACCGAAAATAATAATGTGCAATAATATGTCCCCATTTTCAATAAATTTGGCATTATGCTTGTTCCGACTGTTGGCCCACTAATGGGGGCTCTGCCACTGTCTATTAGCAGAAAACGTGGCAGTGATGACGGATTCGAATTTAGCTGATAATCTGTTTAAGGCGAAGAGGATGAGGTCTTCGTCCGAGATCTTGTCACTAATTTCAGCGAGTTCATCGACAGTGGAGGAAATAGCAAAGAGGAAGTCGACGACGAGGTTGGATCCCTTCTTCAGGGTATGAAGTTTCCGATGGAATCGGGAACCCTGGGAAGCCGTCAGCTGCACAAAGTGTTCTTCAAAGCCAACCCAGAGATCATGAGCCATGTGATGACTAAGTGTAACCCGAGTAACAAAACTGAAGACTGTTGTGGTAAGGAAACAATAATAAACTAGTTGGTCACATACTGATAAATTTCATTGATTGATGGTCCATACTGGAGGTGGCATCCAGTGGTATAATGGTGCCATGCCATCAACATAGCTGAGGAGATTCAAAGTGACAAGGATGGCTCGACTTTGATTTCTCCATACAAGTTTATTGGTATCATCTAATGGGGTAGTGAAGAAGTTCATGATTTGCTTAAAAGGGAGAGTAGGTGGATTGGTTTATATGTCAGCGTAAGTGTCTATAAATTTGCTGTTGATTGTCTCGTGGCATTGCTGCTGATTGTGTGATGTTCTAGATCTTTTAATTTTGATAACTTCCTAAGAATCTTTTAATCATTTTTTTATAAATTAACAAATTTCATATCTTTTCTATTCACCTTCCAAAATAATAAAACAAATCACTAATCATTAATTGGAATAATCAAAAGAGTCTTTAAAGACCAAAGAAGTAATTATTAGTAAATTAATTTAAAAGATATAAATTCAAAAATTTTAGTATTTTTAAACACTTATTCCTTAAACCCCAACACAAAAAAAAAATAATTTTATGGCCATATTTAAATTTTTAATAATTTAATATTTGAAAAATCCAAAATTATATTCATGAAAAATTTGAATTGATGTTTTACTAAATTGGACGTTGGAAAAAAAAATGCAAAACCTTTATATCGCGGATCATGGGCTCATAATAGAGCCATGTCTTTTAAGTATGGGCCTGTAAATGGATTCTGGCAAGAGCATACAAAACCTCCCCAATCACTGAAAATCGTAGTGTCCCACCCGAACAAGTTGTAGTGCGACTAGTGATGCAGAAGCGGGATCTCAACAAGTCCGGTGGCTTATCCGCCGGAGCCACCGCTCCATCTGCTAAGCGAGGCCGCCCCTTCGGGAGCACCGCGGGGAACGTAGCGGCAGCTGCATCTTCCGCCGACTCTGCGGCTCCTTCAAGTCTCCTCGGCCCATCTCTCCAAGTTCACACCTCCTTTGCCGGTAAAACCGAACCCTAATCCCCATTTTCCATGTTTTTAAATTTCTGTGAATTTGAAATTTATTTAAACTTGCAAAGTCCGTGACTTTTGCAGACCAGAACAATAAGAGGATAGTTTTGGCTCTTCAAAGCGGGCTCAAGAGCGAGCTTACATGGGCACTCAATACTCTCACAATGCTCTCTTTCAAAGAGAAAGAGGATTTGCGTAAAGACTCTCTTGCCAAAATCCCTGGCTTGCTCGATGCTCTTCTCCAAGTTGTATGTTCGTTGCTTGCACTTATTTCATTTTGTGAAACACTATGGATTGCCATGATTTTATTTCCCTTTTCAGTATGTTATATGTGTATATGTCAGTTGGATTGATGAATTTGAATTGATAAAGCTATTATATTGTTTGGTGAACATACAGATTGATGACTGGAGGGATATTGCTCTGCCCAAAGAACTCAGCAAGAAGCCTAGGGTTAGAACATTAGGTACAAATTCACTGGTAACAGGATTTGGTAATGAGTACGAAGTTTTAGGATCAAGTGATAATCTCAAAATTTCTGGGTAAGTGGAATAGTTGCCTTGCTTCTAGAGTGAGAAAAAAGATTGGTTGGGTTTTTGAATGAAGGGTCTTTTAATGTTAGATATTTCCAGGTTGGGATCAGCTTCCTCTGCAAATGAGGCATTGGGACAAAGGCATGGAACCAAAGCTCATCCTACAGAGTGGTGGTTTGATGAAGATGGTTTATTTAATTTGGATGAGGAAGGGCGGGCAGAAAAGCAGCTATGTGCTGTGGCTGCTTCTAATATCATTCGCAACTTTTCTTTCATGCCAGAGAATGAAGTAATTATGGCCCAACATCGTCACTGCTTGGAAACAGTCTTCCAATGTATTGAAGATCACATCACAGGTTAGCACAATTTCTAGGAGAAACTTATTAGTTTAGTTATTTCGTGCTATAATCTTTAATATGCTATTTATTTAGGGTTAGTTACTGATTAAGTGATAAATTCATTAGTCTTGCATTACAGAGTTTAGCTTGCGATCCAAATAGCATCAATAATAATTTGGATAGTTCATGCGGCTAGAGATTGCTCTATGTAATGACGCGTGCATGTTTGTCCTTGTTACCATAATTGACTTAAAGCTAGAGATAAAAATTCATTTATTTTGGTCATGTCCATAGCTTTTCCTAGCAAGGATAAGTTTTAGTCATACCTTCGTATCTTTCCATGCGTACGTGCCATTTTTATAATGCTTATTTACCATGTCAAAATAACAGATGTTGAGGCAGATGTGGGGTTTTCATTGTTTTAATGGATTGGTGTTCAATGTTGCTAAAAGTAATTTATTTTGGCAGAGGATGAAGAGCTTGTTACAAATGCTCTTGAAACAATTGTAAATTTGGCTCCGTTGCTTGAACTTCGAACTTTCAGCTCATCAAAGCTATCATACATTAAAATGACGTGAGAATCCTCTTTCTGATGTACTATTTCTATTCAAACTGTCTTTGTTATTTACCTAGCATTTTTGTTGTACAGAGAGAAACGTGCAGTCCAAGCTATCATGGGAATGCTGGAATCTACGGTTAAGGCCTGGCATTGTGCTGCTGCTGAATTACTGGGTCGCTTGATAATAAATCAGGATAATGAACCATTTCTTCTTCCCTTTTTCCCACAGGTTGCTGTTGTTTGGCGGTAGTTAATATGGTTTGTACTTTATATATGTGCCTTAGACGTGCTCTAAATCTACTGAAGGCTTGGTGAATACTGCAGATTCGCAAGCGGTTGGTAGATCTTATAAGCTTTCCTGCAATTGATGCCCAAGCAGCTGCTGTTGGTGCTCTGTACAACCTTGCAGAAGTTAACATGGACTGCAGATTGAAGCTTGCCAATGAGAGATGGTAATTGGTCTAGACTTGGTAGTAAACTATGCATGTTTTATGATAGAATTTAAAGATTAAAGTTCTTGTTGGGAATTGTTTCTTACTAGGATGACACTGAATTTTTCTTTGCACAACTTTCCAAAATTCAGGGCAGTTGATCGTTTGCTGAAAGTGATTAAGATGCCACATCCGGTACCGGAAGTGTGCCGGAAAGCAGCAATGATATTAGAGAGTTTGGTATCTGAACCACAGAGCAGAACCGCACTTTTAATGTACGAGAATGCATTTGCGGAACTCCTGTTCTCAGAGAGTAGATACGCTGATACTTTTGCCAGGATCCTGTATGAGTTAACATCTAGACCAAGCAACAAATTCACAGCAGCCCGTGGTGTCTGGGGCATGTAATGTAAGACATTAACCATTAGGATGATCAGGTACTGAATTGAACCAATGCTTTAAACGGCGTAATTCAATGTTATGTAAATCTGTTCCAAGAATAGATTAGAAGCAGAAGTGTTTTAGATCTATTAATCGTGTTTCACATTCATGCTTCTCTGTCATTCGAATTTATATTGTTAAGCATGCTTTTCAGCGAGCATATGTTCCGTTTTGTTGCCTATTTATTTTATTAAAATAATATCGGCTAGTATTTTAGTTGCAAATAGGCTTTGTGTTTAAAGATATGATTTATTTTAGACTTTAGTTGCAAATAATATCTTAACCAGTAATTTCGCTGAAACACAAGTCCTAGGGAAGTAGAATTCGAGTCCAACTGAAAAGTCATTTGCAAAGCCTACATTCAACCACCACCTCCACCAACCTCTGTCCAAGGAACAGTTTTCTCCGGTAAAGCTAAAGCGACTATTTCTTGCTTCTACACAGATGATAAATCTGACATTTATCAAATTAAGGAAATAAAAATACCAGTGTAGGCGGGCGCAGTGTCACTCTTTCAGGTCCCAGCAACTGTTGATATTGATCAAGGCCCCATATGATATATAAAAATTGACTTGATACCTTAAAATTGACGTGTTATTTAAGTAACTATGAATTATCGGCTATCAATTAATATCTTGAAATTCACTTTGTTGGAAGGAATAAAACAAGACTTCGGTTTATCAAGTATTAAATGCGAGTACTACCCAACCAACCAACGACCTAACCATCGAACACCGGTTTTGTTTTGTTACTTTGATTGATATGTTTCCCTCAACGTCTTCAATGAAACAGTTGGTGAGCTAAACAACTGTCACCTGATAATACCATGCATGTGTTCAATGTTTGACTAGATCCAATTCCTTGCATTGCATTGCGATTGCGTGCCTTGCCTTCTTACACATGAATTCTCATCCCTTGGACGTAAACAAAATGAGAATAATTATATAGATCTGAATCGACTCGATCCTGATTTGGGTTATGAGCATGAGTTTTCCCAAGCATTCCTTATATTAAAAGTTGAATTAAACCATGGACTGGTACAATCAATAAGCAAAAGATGAGGTTTTCACGAGGAAATGGAAGAAATTTTAGGAACATGGACAGGGAATTCATGAATTTCATCCATCCAAGGGTTCTTCTCCTTCGCTGGATTGATTGTTCTCAATGCACGCCACACAGCACTGTTACATTTGAATCCTGATCCGAATGCGATTTGCCATGTTCTATCACCTCTCCTGATCCTCCCTTTGGCCTCAGTGTAAGCCAATTCGTACCACAATGAACTGCTTGATGTGTTGCCGAACCTGTAAAGAGTCATTCTTGAAGGCTCCATGTGCCAATCGCTGAGCTCAAGGTTCTTCTCTAGTTCATCTAACACAGCTCTGCCTCCTGCGTGAATGCAGAAGTGCTCAAAAGCCAACTTGAAATCTGGAATGTATGGTTTTATCTTCATCTTCAGGACTTTTCTTGCGACTAGAGTTGCGAAGAACAGGAGTTGTTCTGACATGGGTAGGACTAGTGGACCTAGTGTGGTGATATTGGTTTTAAGGGCCTCTCCTGCTACTGCCATAAGGTCCTTGGACAGTGAGACACCGATTTTCTTGTTGTTATCCTCCTTTTGGAACACACAGTTGTAACATTTATCATCAGCACCTTTGTGGGTACGAACAGTATGGATTAGTTGATACTTTGATCGCCGGCGATCAGAAGATCTGTTGGAGAGGAGGATTGCGGCGCCGCCCATTCGGAACAGGCAATTCGAGACGAGCATTGATCGGTCATTGCCAAAGTACCAATTGAGAGTAATGTTTTCCATACTAACCACCAAGGCGTAGGAGTTAGGGTTCACCTGATCGGAAAGATAGAAAATGGAAGTCGAAATCATAAATCTTTCACAATTTTTAACACCAAACTTAACAACAACCAACTACTTCTATTACATCGGACACTAACGTCGTCATTTACACAAGCCATTATGAGTTATGTCAGTTAATACACAGAACCGAATGTTAGCTCCACCGTGTGGATATACACCACTAAAGGTGGTTGAGTGTGTGAAACTGAAACGAACATTTATAGTTCACCAACATCTTCACTTTCCGAGTTGAGTACACCTATCTAGTATCTTTACGGTAGAATTATTGAAGCATCATAAATGAACAACAGCTGGGCACATGAAGCCATGTGGGTGGCTGACGGTTGCCACTGAAACGTTCAATGTCACCCCACCAAAGTTTGACATTCTTAGATTCACTTTCAGTTGTATCAGACAACTCCAAACCGCGTTTTAATGAGGTCTCTTTACTATGATCATTTATGAGCAAAAAAAATAAAAATTTGTATTCACATACCTGTAAGAGCTGCTTAGCAAGATCTATTGAGATAAGGCCTGCACTGCAACCCATGCCACCGAGATTATAGCTCAAGATGTTGCCTCTAAGGTTATAGTGATTCACAACCATTGCAGAGAGTGAAGGTGTAGGATTAAACAAACTGCAATTGACTATAAGAATGCCTATATCTTTAGCTTTCACACCAGTTTTGGCCAAGAGCTCATCAATGGCACTGAACATCACTGTTTCAGCCTCCTTCCTTGCCTCTGCCATACATGGGTTGGGTGGCACTCTCATAACAGCTTCCGGCAAGTAGGTCTTTTGCCCCAACCCTGACCTTTCAACAATCTTCTTTTGGAATGCCAAGTTCTCTTCATTGAAGCACCCAGCCATACCAGACCTTTCCATGAAAATTTCTCTGGTACATATACGAGCCGGCTCTGGCTTGTAACAAGCAAAGTCCACCAAGAACACCTTCCTTGGACGGCTCGTGAAGTAAAGAGTGCCCAGGAAAACTATAAGGCCCGAGCAAAACGTAACAGTAACGAAATTAAACTTGAGTTGGTCCCATAGCTGGACAAAATCATCGACTGTGAGCGTTGAAAGATGAGCAGAGGCAATAACTAGAAGTGGAATGAGCAAGAGATACATAGCGTTAGAGATCAAGTAGTGGTAGCCTAGTTTCACATACTTTAATCTAACTGATGAGAGAAAGTTTGGGAGAGTATTTCTCCTTGTCTCTGATTGATCTTGCACGTTAACTGAGTCCAGCTTCGGACTTTGCTTATTTTCCTCCTCCATTAATGATCAAAATCAAGTTTAGAACAAAGAATAAAGAAAACCCAGATCAAATCAAGGTGAAAGAACAGAACTTAGAAAGAAAAGCTAAATCTTTATGAGACAGAACTCAAGAACAGGAAAAGAAAAAGGGCGCTTAGTGCTTAGGGGGGAGAGGCTGGAGTTGGAATTTAAAAAGGAGTGGATATAGAGAGAGAAACAGTGAGAGAGGGAGGGAGATGAGGGGACGATGCAACTACCCCAACGAACTTTTAATTGTTAACCCGCCATGGCATTGAATTCGCCAACCAAGAAATTAGAGGGAGGGATTACGTGAATATGTTAATGGACCCAAACACTTGGAGTTTTGTAATTATAACTTTGTCAATCCACTTGTCAACTCTTGAAAGATTGTCTATTTCAAAGCAAGACGCCAATTTTGTTCCCTACAGTCCCATGTTGGTGAACTATACGGATCCTCTTTTTTAAGACTTATTGGTCAATATTTTACCTTCCAAACTCGATTGTAAAAGTTTTTACATGGGTGTGATTATATCAAAATTTTGAAGTTAAACGTGCTTGAACGAAAATAATACTAAAATGGGTGATTTCTTACAATGTTCCCGCGTTGCACCCTCATTTATATCTTTATTTTTCAAAAAAAAGTTTTTACTTAAAAAACTTCTTTTTAATTTTTTTTGTTATGACTTTGTGATGTTTCTGTTACATTTAGGATATACTCCATCTGATTCATAATAAGTGTTGTTTTAGAGAAATTTTAATTATTCAAAATAAGTGTCGTTTGTGACTTTTTATGCATATTTATAATTTTACTTCCAAAATTACCCTTTAATTTCTCTCACATCTTAATTACACAAATTATATAGATTATATTTTCAAGACACTTTAACATATAATTAATAAGGGTATATCAAATATTTCATTAACTTTCTTAATAAACGTGCATTCCTCTAAAACGACTCTTATTATGAATCGGAGGGAGTAACATTTACAATTAAAGTCGTTTATCAACATAAACTCTTTAAGTTTTCTGTTTCTACATCCACGTGAAAACCAATACAAACTCATGCATATTAAATAACATGTAAGTTTTCAACATCTGGACAATGATAATTAATGAGTTCGTTGCATTCGTTCAACATCTGTCTTTGTTAACCAAATGCTTATAAGAACATTTAACCAAAAACTTCTAAAATGCACTTTGCATTATACAATGCCTACAGCATCTAACGCACAAACAGATACAGAAGCCACTCACTTGTGGTCATCGTTAAATGCTTTATCAATTTAACGTAAATTGATAGTGGAGATAAATGGATGATGCATATTCCATTTATACATCCCCTTATCATAACAGTACCCTATGCATACATTCCACATCTTGAATTTAAACATCCTTTGCATTACCCATGTGTAAGTTTACGTCTGTCAAAACACTTGTAAAACACCTTTTGCATTAACCATCGTACATTACCAATAAATGCATTCAATGAGTTTGTCATAAACAACACCACATCAGCCTTTGCATTAATTAACGTACAACATCCATTACTTGCATTTAATGTTTTACTGTGCATGAACAACATTTGTTCAATGCTTAGGTAATGCCTTAGCGGTTAGCACGATATCTGTATATGTTTACTACTAATTCTTCGTTTTCGTTATTTCAACGAAAACTGGGAAAAGAAATTATATGCAGAACATTAATCGAAGTGTTTCGGTTTTAGTGAAACCCATTTCAAAATACAACCAAGATGTTTCATGCATATTAAATGAACATTTTCCATATGTTAAAACCAATAACATAATAAAATACGCAAATCAATGGCTGTTTGTCAAGTATGATGTAAACGCAAAAATTGGCTTTGATACCAATTGAAGGATCGCAATACGCAGCGGAAATAAAAATTGTAATCATATACTATCTATTGTGTTTAACAACATACTAATAACAAGAATAGGTAAACGATAAATACCTGGAGTTTGTGAATTAACCAATACTGAACTTCGAAACTACGAAGTCTCTATGTGTTCCACACCGAGAAATATGTCCCACTTTCAACACTTGATATGGTTATGAATAAATCTGAAGAACCCTTTCTTTTAGAATAGAAAAAAACAATTTTCTCAAACTTTTCTCTTGTTGATTTTTCCGTGCAGAGAACGAAATTCAAAGAACATTTCTATGTCTTCGTTTAATTTTCTCTCTAAAATCCAAAAACAAAAGGAATGTATCTTTTTGTTTTAACTCATGCCTTCGTAAAAGACGATGGTCACGCTTACTCACGTCACTGATGTATATCTATTATCAAAACTCTTTACCGTTGTTTTTCACAGTGCATAAAAACAGAAAACCAAGAAATCTATTTTCTGATTTTTGCTCTCCTGTATATCGTAACGTCCAGAGAACAAAACAGTTATGGCCTTTTTACATTTCAAACGAAAAACCAAGTAATAACTTATTTATTACTATCAGTTTTTACATGCACGTTATTCTCAACGTTCATGTTCAGTAAACCAACACACCCCTTTGTAACCATTACAAAGTCTTTATTCAACTGACCTTTTGTTTTTAAATAAATAAATAATAATTTTATTTATAAAATAAAATAAAATAAAAATATTTTATTCTATTATTATTTCTAAAATGAAATAAAATAAAACTATTTTATTTTATTCATTTATTTTTTGTACAAGAGAATTTCCAATATTAATTATATTTTCTGTGCTAGCAAAAAATATAATAATATGTCATATAGATTATTTAATAAATTATCTCATAATAAATTAAATAATCATAAACAAGAAATATTATATTCGCAAGTGTGTGACCACATAGGTTCATCACTAATTTAGTGATAATTAATCTAATTAATTACTAATCAAGTTTGATGTCTAGCAACACTCCTTAACAACAGAATAGTATGAAGTAACAACCTTACAAAAACAGAACCTAGTTAAGGATAATAAATTATTTCCTTCCATCATTACAACTTCAGATTATCCTAAGATATGGTTTAACTGTCAAACCCTATTAGATAAACCTACTGTGTTACATGTCGACCATTAATGATTGGTGAATGACTGAGAAAACTCCTTTTCCTCACTCATTCAATCACCCTAGCCAACGTCTTGAAACAACCATTAAGATCAATGACAACATAGAGTTCAAACTCATTACTTACGTTGCGTATGGTTGCTGTCTCCGGTAGCTGGAGACGGAACGGAACAGAAATTTAGAGACGGAACGGAACAAAAAATGGGGACAGTGAAGTGTTTGGTTATGGTGGACAGAACAGAGAAAACTGTCTCCATCTCAAGGACAAAATAATGTGTTTGGTTGAAGGGGACAGAACTAAAAAATAGTGCAAATAATAAGTATATGCCCCTGATTCTTAATATGATTAAAAATATGTAATTCATTGATACTTTTATTATGAATAGATTGTAATAATAAATTTGAATAATAATAAATACAAATTATGTATTAATAATAATGATATTAATAAAAAAATTTGAATAATAATAAATACAAATTATATAATAATAATAATAATAAATTTGAATAATAATAAATGCAAATTATATAATAATAATAATAATAAACATAATAATAATACATTTGAATAATAATAAATACAAATTATATAATAATAATAATAAATGCAAATTTAATAATAATAATAATAATTTTTGAATAATAATAAATACAAATCATATAATAATAACAACAATAATAATAATAATAATAAATTTGAATAATAATAAATATAAATTATATAATAATAATAATAAGACGTAATAATAGTTGGTTGTGTAAAAATTGGTTGCTGTGTCCCTGTCCTCCCTTTTTGGGAGGGACAAAAATTCTTGTCCCTGTCCACCGGGGACGGTGGACAAAAATTCGAGGACAGGAACCAAATGTTCCAAGAGACAGGATCCCTATCCCTACTAACGGGGACAAGAACTAAACACAGGATCGATGGATCTCATCTTGACTCACTACTAATAAGATAGGTACTTAATTATATTCAATGATCAGTCAACTAATATTTTTACACACTAGGTGTCCGACATCAAAACATAATAAGTGATCTATTGATTATTATGATAATCTCATATCAAAGAGAAAATTTACATTTAAATTCTTATAAGAATATCGCACTTGACAGTTCATAGGTAATATTAACCATTAGGAATTCTCAGTTTGGTCAGTACAATAAACGTAATATGATAATAAAATCATTTGTCATGTTATTAATCAAAATTAATAATCACAAAATTAAAATGTTCAATCTATTACATATCGATTGGGTCATGGGCATAATTCCAATAGTCACTTGAAATAAATACAGTGGTAACAAAACTGAGCTGTTCGGACTGGACATTCAGATGAACAACCGAAAAGCTAATAATTCGAACCAAACCTACTCTAATATCATATTAGAATTTTAATATGGGCAGAGTGTAGAGTCTACTAATAAAAATTAGGCTTGGGTTAACTATTTCTAAAATGACTAGAACTAACCATTCAGATACTTTACCCTGACCACTTATAAATTTTTTAACATTTTCATATTTAGTAAATGTGAGATAGTCTAACATGACCAACTTTTTCTAAATATTAATATGGTGATCCTTCCCAATATCAGATGTGCATCATGTTTCATCCCCCAACCAAATTGCTCTCTTCATGCATTAGAATAAGCACAAGCTCCAATTATAATACTATATTTGAGTCAATGACTTTGAATTTAGTTTCCAATGGGTTAGATCAATCTAGATCTCTTTGATTTGCATGAAGACATTTGAGATTTTTGAGTTATTGAAAGAGGACTTGAGTGTGAAGTAAGAATTCATGTTGAGATTAGCATCATAGTACTAAAGAAACTCCCTTTTTTTAATGGAAAACTATTATTTAGTGTATTTTAACAAAGCAAAAAGGAAATTACTATATTATTGTTCTTTAATTTTATTAGAAAAACAATTAATTATGACGTGACGTGTTCCGTAGGGTTGGAATTGGAAAAGATGAGGCAATTAAAATAAATATAAGAAATAAAATAAATTTGCAACTGAATTTTTAAGTGTTGTTACGCAGAGTCAGAGACGCAGAGTAGATCGAGAGAGGAGAGGGGAACGAGAGCTTGAAGACATTTTCTTTTTTCAGTTACTATATAAATCAATACAGAGAGAGGTACTGTCACGGAGGAGTTCTTCATTTGTCGGTAGAGAGAGTGGGGATGGGTTGCTCGTTCTCGGGGCTCAATGCGCTGTACGACGCTGTGAACGGCGGAGGAGACGTGTGGATCAACGAGAACAGGTTCAGGATCGTGAGGCAGCTGGGAGAAGGCGGATTCGCCTTCGTCTACTTGGTCAAAGAGCTCCTCTCCGATTCTTCATCTACATCTGGTCTCGCCAGCAAGCTCAAGGAAAAATCTCATCTCTCTGGTACTTGATCTGATTCAATTAATTATTGGATTCTTTTTAATTTTCTCTGATTTAGATTGCTAAATCTAGATGACGGAACTTATGCAATGAAGAAAGTTCTGATTCAAACCAATGATCAATTGGAGTTGGTTCGAGAAGAGATCCGTGTGTCTTCGCTCTTTAGTCACCCCAATTTGCTTCCACTTCTTGATCATGCTATTATTGCTGTTAAGGTTTGAAACAAATCTGGTGATTTACATATTGACTTGCTTTGGTTGGGATTAAATTTAAGTTGCCATTGTGTTAACTTTCGGTTCAAATTTGTTGTGTAAATGGATTTGTTATGATGGGTTTGATTTATATCGATTGTTGTCTAGACTGGTCAAGAAGGATCTTGGAGCCACGAAGCTTATTTGTTATTTCCAGTTCACTTGGATGGAACTTTACTGGACAATGCCAAAGCTATGAAAGCTAAGAAGGAGCACTTCTCTACTTCTGACGTTCTTCATATATTTCGCCAGGTAATAGAGCACCCCTTTGTCGTACTGAAATGCCAGTTTTCTTGTTTGAAGAGAACTTTTGACATGTAGACAACACTGCTAATAGTTATAATACTTGATATATGTTGATGGGCTACTTTTACGTGCTTCCTCAGTCTGCCTTTCTGTTCAAGTTAATTCACATTTTGTTCTTAGCATTTAACATTTACAACGTGGGATCTGCTTGTTTATATGCTTCCAATCTTTTTACGCTTTTACTTATTTAACTGGTAAAAACCTGTAATATGCAGCTTTGTGCCGGTCTCAAACATATGCACAATCTTGATCCACCATATGCGCATAATGATGTCAAACCTGGTAATGTTCTTCTAACTCACAGGAAAGGTCAGCCACCTCTTGCAATTTTGATGGATTTTGGCAGTGCTCGACCTGCAAGGAGGCAAATTAGATCACGTTCTGAAGCTCTACAGTTGCAGGTGCTTCTATGTACTTTCTTCCTTTTTCTTTTCGATGTCCTCTTCTTCTTTATATCCCTGGAATACTTCTTACTGTGTTATACTTTCACATTGTGAGGATATCTTCATATTTTAAGTTATTCTGAAGAGTCATTCCATTTAATTGAAATTGCCTTGGCTTTCATGATCTGGTACAATCGGTGCAAGTGAAAGATCATTTTTACTATATTGTGGCTGATGGGTGAATAGGAATGGGCAGCTGAGCATTGTTCAGCACCTTTCAGAGCTCCTGAGCTGTGGGACTGTCCTAGTCATGCAGACATTGATGAAAGAACTGATGTTTGGTCACTAGGGTGCACACTATATGCAATAATGTGAGGACAATTTTTCCTTTCTTCAACTGTGATCATTGCTTATTATGAGGAACTTCCATTATATTTTTCTTTCCATTTTTTCTCTTTTTAATTCTGATGGCTGACTGCTTGTGATTTAACTATTGCATATTCCGTTGTTGAGGAAGCCAAGAACTGCTTTCCTCAGAAAAATTATATTTTTAAATGCTTTACAATGTTTCTTGCTTTGCACATATGTGGAATATAGGTTGACAAATTACCTCATTATGTTTTTGTAGCCAGGCACACGAGCACAAACTATCTAGATCCTTAATAGCTGGATGGAATAGAAATTGCTTTAATTTCTTGGGAGAACTTTCAACTTTGCATGAGTTCTTTGCTACAACATTAGGTATATTAATGAACAATTGTTGGACAATATAATACATCTATAATAAAACAATTGAAACTGACAAAAATCTCAAAGAAGCTACACCTTGTATGAAAATTTACCTCTACTACACAATATCTCAACAACTTTAAAGGCTTACTTTCGTTCAGGCCACTTAGACATACTGTTTTTCTCATGTACCTAGTGTTATTTCTTTTCATGGATGGTAGTTTCACTAATGAAACTGGGTAGCACCTAAAGCTTCAGGCTATTTCCTTGTATTTACAGTTGCTATCCTGTGCTGAACAATTTATAGCTGATTTCTAACAGGTATGGGGTGTCTCCATTCGAGTATGCTCTTGGAGAATCTGGTGGGAGCCTACAATTGGCTGTTGTAAATGCACAAATAAAGTGGCCAGCTGGACCAAATCCTGCATATCCAGAAACTCTCCGAAAGTTCGTTACATGGATGCTTCAGCCTCAGGCAACAGTCCGCCCTCGCATTGACGATATTCTTATTCACGTCGACAAGTTAATTGCAAACTTAACAAGTTGATGTGTAACTGAAAGGATCTTATTTTGGCAATACTGCGGGGTGCCACAGGCCCTGCAAAGAGCAACCTGGGACGTACTATGTTGATTGTGGGTGTTCAAGCTTCGGAAAAGTAAAGTGGTACCAATATATTAAAGCAGAGAGAAGCTCCTTGTTCAAAGTGCTGCAGACATATTCACTTCTTGGTGTAGTTTGCAGTTGTGAATTGATTTAAATGCTAGCATAGTATCGTCAGAGCTATTTAATTTTAAACATATGTAGTTTATTGATGTTTAGATGGTTACTTGCATCATAATATTCGATTCTGAAGTTAACATGACTACTATATGTTAATTTCTTCATATATATTCTTTTACGACTTGCAAATTGAAGCTAGTACTTTGTGAATATTTTGAAGAAAGTTTTTGTTTTCGTAGGCAGGCATTACAAGAAACGATTCCTATTGTTTATGGCTCCATGAAGGTTTTCTTTAAATGCCACTTGGTGTAGATATGTGAAGAACTCAACCACTAATCATCAATTTGTTCACATACGATATCAACTAACAATGTCAGACGCAAGAAAGGGACTTCAAATTATAAAACATGGTCCTTTCATGTTTACATATGGCGTCATCGTTATTGGTTTAACTCACGAACAACTTATCATGGCCTATTGATTCAACTTAAACCATAATTTTATAAAATGTCTCTACTGCCACAAATTTCCCATTTGTAGTCAGTTCAGCCCATAAGAGTCAAAGAGACTTCGATTGGACTTCCTTTGTTCGTAACAAGCTATAACTACGGTTATTATGCAACTGTTTCTGTCTAATCCGAAGGAAAGAGATGAACTGCATAGTCTGAAACTTTGTGTTCAACTTGTCCCTGGTCCTTAAGAAAAACGTACCGCACATTTATACCTTCTGATGGAAGAGTCTCAGAAGGCAGAGACAAACTTAATCGTGTAAGCTGAACAGTATCACTAACATGAACGTAAGACCGAGATTTGTAAAAAATTGGGCCTAGGAACAATTTAATTTTATTGATATTTTTCTGCAGTAATATTTAATTTTTGTTTTATTTTTAAAAAATAAAAATAAAAGTTTATTTAGCTGTTAATGTAAATGTAGTCACATTTTATTACTAATAATAATTACACATTAGATAAAATTTAAAGATTTTATTTAATGATAATTTATTTTTGTCAGTAAAAATTAAATATTTATTAAAATAAATAATTTAATAATTATTTATATTTTTATTTAAAAATTAATTATTAAAATTTTAAAGATTAAGAAGTTTTTCTAAGATTTCTTAATTAAATTAAACGAGAGGTTTGTTTATGTCGAACATATAAAAAAAATACCTTTTCAAATAAGTAATCACTTGTATTGCTAAGTATTAATAAAAAAGAGACATGTTTAAGTGATTTTTCTAGGTGATAAATGAGATGACAAGGTTTAAAATATGAATATCGATATGATGTACATTAAAAAAAGTTATTAGTAATGTTATACCAAAAGAAATGATGGTTTTACTCGATCTATTTTAAAATGATAAATGAGTATGAAATGAATGAATAAATAAGAGAACTCAAGTTTTTTTTAACGAAATAACAAGAATATCAACGATAAAGAAAGGTAGAGAACTAACCCAAACTAACAGACTTACCTAATACACCCAGATCCTACGAGCTTTTCCCTATCAGAGACATCATAACAAGATTGCTCGAAACGTAAAATAGCACTTAAGCAAGAAGGAATAGTATCCCATTAATGGAGGTTTGCATATAATAAGGCTACCCTCACTAGGGAATAAGTCGCCTTATTAGCAATTTTACGTGTCCATTGAAAGGACAATTGGAGGAAGTGTCGCTGAAGCGTATGGCAATCGAATGCCAACATTCCAATCTCTGAAGCATTAAAAAAAGCGATGTGATTGCTTGAACCGCCTGTAAACAATCCGATTCCACTATAACATTGTCAATGTGTTTGTTTTTCAACCACGAAAGTGCCTCTCGTATCGATATCAATTCTGCAATAACTGGATCCAACAAAGACTCGAAGTGGACCGAACACGCGGCAACAAAACAACCCCTTGAGCCACAAAGTACTGCACCAAAACTTGTCACTTTCTGTTCTTTGAAAATGGTCGCATCAACATTGCATTTAAGAATGTCGTCCGGTGGTTTACTCCAGCCTAGTATACTAGGATGCGACCTATCTATGGCATTGACCCTCTCAAAACAACGTCATGCATCCTGCCAAGATTCAAGAAAATGTTCAGCGAAACTAACAATCATGTTGGGAGAGACACTTTTACCTTGCCAGACCTGGAGATTACGGTGATACCAAATGCTCCAAAGAAGAGTTAACACACAAGTTAACGTGGATATCGGCATGTTATCTAGAATATGCCTAAGCATGTCATCGATCCCCTGCCTCAAAACATGCAAGTTCGCTAGCATCCAACTATCTTTTGCGATATTACATTCCAGAAGCGCATGAGACAAATCTTCTTCGTTACCACAGGCGTCACATACAGGAAGCAGCGTAACTCCCTTTCTCAGCAGTCGAGCTTTGCACGGTATAAATCACCGTAAACACCGCCATATGAAGTCTTTAACCTTCGGAGGCATGGGTAAACTCCACAAACGATTCCAAGGTTTGCCCACTAGAAAGTTACCATTATCCTTACTAGAAAGTTACCATTATATCGGCATTGGACCGTCCACGTCCGACATGTGTTTCGTGAAGGGAATCGTTGTGCGGATTGGCTAGCCGCTTATAGTGCTAGGTTATCCATTGGTGTCCACTGGTTTCCGGAGGTTGTTGAGGGCCTTGGTCCTTTTCTGATTGCCGACGCTGTGGGGGTGTCTTTCCCCCGTATCTCTAGCCTGTAATTTTTTGGTGTAATCCCCGTTCTTCTACCAAAAAAAAATTTACAAGCAAGTTGATACCCCGATTTAACCGAATACCGCCTGTCCCTGTTATGATGCCAAATCAGTTGAAATAATATTAGAAGTACTAAATACTCACCAAGACTAAAAAAATTTAATTTATGTTGGACCTATTGAAATATACCAAATCAGTTGAATTATAATTAATTAATTACAATTTAATTAATTTAAATATTATAATTAATTAATTAGAATTAATTAAAAATATTTAATTAGTTACAATATAATTAATTGAAATATAATTTATTCATTAATTAAATAATCTAATTAATTAATTATAATATTTTAATTAATTAATACATTGTAATTAATTTATTATATTATTTTTTACAAACCAACCACTATCAATGATAATGGTAATCATTTCTTCCTCTTAATCAACCATCATAATTATAATGATAATATCCATTCTCATTCCTCACTATATTCATTTCCATTCCTATTACTATTCCCCCATACAAACCAACCGCCCCCTAAGATACAATATAGTAATCAAAACAAGTATTGCTAGTGTAAAAGGTAAGAGGGTGTTTGCAAGATATTTACTACAAAAGTTAAAGAAATTTAGTGATAACTTTTGTTTTTGACTAAGCTTTTGTTTAGTTGGACTTATACTAGTAAAATGTTTATCAGTAAAGCTTTTTTTATAGATCTTTTCTGAGAATAATTTTTCTAAGAAGCCAGTTGACTATTTAACTGTCATTTAAAGAAGAGATTTTTTTAAAAGAGCTTCATACAATAGACTATTTGACAACATAAAAATAAAAAGCACTTTTAATTTTAACTATATTTTATTTTGTAATAAAAATAATTTTAGCATATAAATATTATTTAAAATATATTAAACAATATGCAAAGCACAATATATAAACTATTATATAATTTAAAACCATATGAAACATAAATGAAAATATATCTAACCAAATCTTTTATATAGATTGTAACATAAGTAAACTGATATCGAAAATAAATATTAAAACATATAAAAAGCTAAATAATGTTATATAAATCTCAAAATAAATATCTAAGTTGAATAAATAGTTAAATACATAATAAACGGGAAGATGAGTTTGTGGGTGTTGTGTGTAAAACATAAGGGCAAAAAGGGCTAAAAAATAAGCTTATTGATTGATCTGAAAAATCTGCCTGAAAAACTTATTTTTAGAAGCTCCAAATTTTAACTTCTTAGAAAGTTGTTTTTTGGCAACCAAAAAAGTCATATTTATTAAAGAAGCATTTTTTTATTTTACGGTCGAACACTCATTTTTCTTAAAAAAAGGCTTTTGTGGTGGAGAAAAGTGCTTATTGGCCTTCAAAAAGCCCATTCAAACAGGAACTAACTATCATTTCGTTACAGATATGAAGTTTTTTGTGACAAAAGAATTGATTGACACTATTGTTTGGATTAACTGTGATGATTTATTTATTTTTGTCACTAATACAATGGTAATTGTGAGAATTTAGTATTTTTTACAATTAAATTGTCACTATTAGTATATTAATAGTGCCAATTTTTCTTTTATCACTAAGTTATGTTACTAAAAAGCATTTGCAATTTGGCGTCAAAATAATTTTGGCAAGAATAAATTGTAATTGTGAAAAAACATATGATGATCACTAATTTTTTTATTTGTTGTAACAAAATATAATTTGGTCACTAATATTTTTCTCTTGCTGTGACGAGATAGTTTACCGTCACATAATATTTTACTTTTTGTGTCGAAAACTTTTGTCAATAAAAATTCAATTAGTTTGTGTCTACTTAATATTATCACAAAAACAGAATTATCACTATGGTCACTACTATTCGTAAGTACATGACAATAAATTTTTTTGTCACTTGATCATCAACTTTTTGTTACAAAAGGTTATTGTCAATATAAATGTAACAAATTAATAATTATTATTTCTTGTTAAAATAACTTATTAAAATTAACCACTATAACAATTAATTTTGTCATTATTATATGGATTTTAGGGACTAAAAACTGCTTGTCATGGTTTTTTCTTTAATATTATTATTTGCAAACAAATTCAAATATTTTCTTATAAAATATTCAAATTAAATATATTGATAATCTTAACATAATATTTTACATATCATTAGATATTTGCTAAACATAACTTTGAAATTTCATCAAAATAAAAATCAAAATAAATAAATGTTTAAATATAATGAGAATCTTATTTCAAAATATTAAACAAAACTCTTAACCTATTCAAAATTTTTAAAAAAAGTTCTTGCCAATATTCAATCATTGTCATAACTGCCATCGTCACCTTCCTAATCTTCACTTACTGAATTTGTCTCATCATCATCATTCATAAAAACAAATAATTAAAAAATATTGATTTAATTCAATTTTTCATTATATCAAAATTGGATTATGAAATCAAGCCCTGATCATCTTTCAATTAGGCATGGTTTTAAATTCGTCGTATCATGTTTGGGTTTAAGTTGCATTATATTGTGAGTGTGGTTTTTTTTATTGTAAATATTATCATAATTATAATTGTATTGTTCATAATAATAATTACTATTATTTGCAATTGAAATATAATTTACATTTCATAATTTAAAAGTCTTTTGTATGATAGTAGACTAAATTCTTTTTTTAATAAAGGAATAATTTTTATAAGAAGTAAAATTGCAAGCTTTAGAGATCTTATTCTTTTGAAAGGGGAAAAAATACATCAGAATGTAAAGAATTTATATATTGAACTTATTTTAAAGTTATTTATTTTAAATGTGTAATAAATTAAATGTATATTAAATATGTGATTCATAGAATCTTGAAAGAAAGTTCCGGAACAATCCAACTTAATGTATCCTTAAAATGGTGGACACCAACTACAAAAACCCATGGAAGCTCGATCAAAATTTTAAACTTGAAATTGACTAATCGAAAGCCGATATCATGGGAGAAAGATGAGCATGATCACACCGAAATTTACGGGATGTTTCAACACAATCTAAACTGAAGGTTTCAATCAAAATAGTGACGTATTGATATATTTATAGCTAATACAACAATGCTACGGAACTATATCAACTACAAGTACACTAAGTAAAGGATAGTTTTTAACTATTGTTGGATGGAATAAAAATTTCAAATGTTTTATATTGCTTGTGTATGTTTGATGTTGAATATATAAAGACATGGAAATGGTTTTTAGATCTTAATTCAAATATAAAACTTAGAGCTAGCATTGACTTGACCTCTATTTATGATATACAAAAAGTATGTATTCATATTTCTAATTATAATTTTGGTTTATATGGTTAATCACAATTTTCTTAATGCAATCATGACATTGTTACCATATATGGAAAACAGAATGTGTGCAAGGTACTCTTATGCTAATTGGAGATAAAGATGGTACAAAGATGATCTAAAATACTATTTCATTCAGTTACATATGCTGAGTGAAATAAGACCATCTCCTATTAAAGATCTATTACAATATCCTAAGGTGCAAAGGTGTATTTCAAAGTTAACGGTAAATATGATTATGTAGATAATGATATAGTGAGGCTTCTACTAGTTGGATATTGGAGGCTAAGGTGAAGCCTATTATTAACAAGTTAAAGCATATTAGAAAGATGGTTATGAAGATGATGTATACAAAAAGGAGTTTTTAGGAGAAATGGGAGAAAGAAGAGGTACTAAACATGAATAGAGAATGACTTGTATCAAGTGTAAACATTAGAGGCACAAAAGATCAGTCCAAAATGTAATACATGTAAAAGAGGTAATAATATTTAATTAAAATTTTTATATATTTTTCTATTTTCATGATCTAATTAATTATTATTTTTATGAATTGTTAACAAGTGTCATGATCACCTTGCACTAAAATTAATACGCAAAAATAAGAAGTCCAAGCATCACCTTTATTGCATAATGTATTAACGAGATTCTTTTTCAAAAGCTTAGATAAGCTTGAAGTATAAGTAGCCACGTGTGGAATGAAATTTCGAATATAATTAACAATTCGTATCTGCTTAACAGTAAGATATTCATCTGGAAATTGCAATAGTTCTTTTGCAATGTGTGGACCTGGCTAGGGGAATCCATCTTTGAATTGCATACCCAAGAATTCAATTTTTGTAGTGCCAATAATGTTTTTCGAGGTCGAAAGCATAATGTCATACTGTTGAGTGAGATCCAAAAATCTTTTCAACAGGGCCGTGTGTTCCTTATGGGTCTTTAAGAACAGTAAAATGTCATTAAATGAGAGAACAATGGAGGTCAAGAACTAATGGTTAAAGGTAAAGTAAGAGGTAGAGGTAGAAAAGATAGAAGGATTAGTAGGTACAAAGTGCACTTTTGACTACAAGTTCAATTGAGTACTATATAATAAGATATATGAAACTAGTATAATACACTTACATTATAACAAATAACTAATACATGCAAAATAAGGGATAAGGATTTATGTCTATTTTATGAACCAAAGTTATATTAATTCATTCTTATGTAAGACTGACAGAGAAAAATGGGTTAGCTTTAAGTTTTAGTCAAACCGAATAAAGGCCAAGTTTCAATCATGCACTTGAAAATTATCTCACCAAAATAAGTTGTTTAGCTTTAACCTTTAATGGATTACTTCGATGCTTCAATCACCTAACTAAGTTCCTTTGATGGGTTCCTTTAATCACCTTGTTAGGTTTCTTCGACGCACCAATAGCTTCAAGTTTTAATGAGTTTCAATTACTATGATATAGATTTTTCTCAAGGCGGGTTTTTATGCATCCTTTTACGGTTTTCAGGTAACAATACAAAAATATGTCCATTTATTACCTATTTTTGTTGAGTTCATGGAAGATGGATGACTCCTGTAGGTTAGTTTCTAGCGGCTGGTTAAAAAATAGTTTAATACTAATTTCATAAAGTTTGAGATTAATTTGATAAAAATTAAAGTTTAAAGACTTAAATGAACTTTATATAAAATTTAAAATACTAATATAAACTCTCTCTTTTTTGAAAGCGAAAGAACTCGTTGCCGCTATCCTATCATTTGGATGCGCACTGGGTAAATCTTTGCATTGACGCAATAGCCTGCAAATTACGTTAACCGAGTACTCCACACTAGGCAAGCCTTGTACGACAGGCTCTATCGAGAGAATGTAAGTAAGGAGATTCGAACACAGGACCTTTTGGCTCCATGTTCTCCCACTCCACCAACTCGACCACAACTTTTTGTTCCTTAAAGTTACGGTACAAGTTTGGACCACATTTATGAAAGAAGTCTTAGGTTTTAGGAAGTGTTGGACTAGTTAGTATGGTAAGAAAGGAATGGGTAAGGGATAAAAAAAATGATTATAATATATTATGATTGGATGAACAATATTTGTATATCCCTTTTTGGGACAATACTCTATACCCCTAATATAGTGAGGAATGAAAGTCATATTCATTTATATTTTTCACTCTATTCATTATTGTTAGAAGACCCAAAATAAGCACTGGATCTGGGCTTCACACAAAACAATAGACCTTATTTGAAACCTTTGTCTTTTTCCTCTTATCTGGCACTGTACATAAAGCACATATGGGTAGCACTGTATAGCTAGCAGTTCGTTAGTCTTTCCTTGATTCTAGGGCAGCCAGCCAATAGCAATAGAGATATAGTCGTATATATTTTGTTCGAATAATCAATACAAGTATGAAAGAAATTGCTTTCTTCACCTACTACTTATTTACCTGTTTTCTTTTATAGTATCAGAGCCAACTCTCTTATTCATCTACTTAACCTAATATGTCAAATACAAGAGATAACAATGAATCTAGTGCCACAAACATACCAACTACACACGAATATGAACCATACTCTGTCACTAACACTGAAAACCCAGAAGCTGTGCTTGTCACTACCCCTTTCAATGGCAACAACTACATTACTTGGAGCAAATCCATAACCATAGCCTTATGTGCCAAGGATAAACTCTCCTTGATCGATGGGTCCTGCACAATGCCCTCAAAAGATATGATTTTGTCAACAAAATGGAAGAGAGCAGATAGCATGGTAAAGTCGTGGGTTCTCAATGCCATGGTTAAAGAACTAAGTGATGCCTTTTTATCCTTTCCTATAGCTAGAGAACTTTGGGTAAAACTACAAGAAAGATTTGGAGAAGCTAATGGGTCACTACTGTATCAAATAGAAAGGGAAATAAGTTTCCTAAAACAAGGTACGCTAACAGTATCTACTTATTATACTAAACTGAAGAAATTATGGGATGACTTGTCTAGCTTAAGTCCTACTCCCATGTGCACTTGTGATGCATCAAAAATCATCACTACCAAAGAAAACACACACCAACTTGTGCAATTTTTAATGGGACTCAATGACGAGTTTAAGCATATGGTGAATCAAATCATGCTAATGGAGCCACTACCTACTGCAAACAAGGCTTTTTCTATGTTGCAGACCGTTGAAAGACAAAGAGTGGTCAACTCTACTATGGACAGTACCCCTAACATGGCAATGCTAGCCAAACAATCAACTAGCTGGAAGAAAGGAGGAACAAATAATACCAATGCTTGTAAAGGACCCTATCCCAAGAAGGAGAACAAATACTGTGAAAAATGCAAAAAGAATGGGCATACCTTGGAAACCTGCTTCAAAATCCGTGGAGTCCCTGACTGGTATAAGGAGCTTACTACACAGAGAAAAAAAGGAAGGGCAAACTTGGCACGGACAGTTGGCAGCCCTGTAGAAACCAAACAAGAACAGAATGAGGAAAAGTCATGGAATGGAGGGATATCTTATGATCTTGCAAATTTCATTCAACAGGAGATAAGTAAAGCTATCAAGGGCAAAACTATTGGGGAGGTAAAATATTCAGGGTACCAAAATTATGCAAGTAATGCTACACACTTTGTGAACACGGCTTCTAATTATCTTAACTCTTAGCTTATTGATTCCGGTGCCTCTACACACATGAAAACTGATTTGAGCCTTTGCACTAAGTATGTAGCTAATAATAATACTTATGATCATGTGACTCTACCTGATGGAATAAAGCAAGAAGTTGTCCACATAGGCCACACACAAATAAGGGACAAAATCACTCTAAAAGAAATCTTATATATGCCTAATTTCTTTAAGAACTTGTTATCAGTTAATAAGCTTACTACACAGAATGAGATTTCTACCATTTTTCTATCTAACAAGTTGTTTTTGCAGGACCTTCAGACTAATGATGTTATGGCTATCATTAAGGCAGTGAATGGACTGTATGAGTTGAACGCAGAAACCTTCCTACCACCCAATACCCTAAAAGGTCCTTCTTTAGAATTTTACAAAGCTGAAAATGTTGGTCTTAATGTCTCAGTAGTTTTTGATTTATGGCATTCTAGACTGGGGCATGTATCTAAGGAAAAGTTACAACACATCATGAAATAAAAACTTCTATTCCTTACAAACATGAATGTCAAGTATGTCCTTTGGCCAGACAGCATAGAAATCCCTTCCCCAAGCATGAGATACATACAAACAAACCTTTCGAAATCATCCACATGGACTTATAGGGACCTTATAGTGTTTCTACATGGGTGGTTCACACTACTTCCTTACAATTGTAGATGATTTCTCTAGAGTTACATGGACTTTTATACTAAAACACAAACACCAAACCCAACAAACCATCCTACAGTTCCTTAAAAATACTGAAAGACAATTTAACACCAAAATATTGAAGATACAGATTAATAATGGGAGGGAGTTTATTAACCAGGAATGCATCAAAATTTTCAAGAAAATAGGAATCCAACACCAAAAGAGCAATCCATACACACCACAACAGAATTGGGTAATGGAAATTAAGCACAAACATCTTCTTCAAATCACTAGAGCCTTACTTTTCAAAGCCAAACTACCTAGAGGGTATTAGGGAGAAGCACTGCTTACAGCTACATACCTGATAAACCGAATCCCAACCAAAGTTCTGGGATGGATGAGTCCTTTTGAAAAACTGCACAAGAGAAAGCCCAATTATGAGCATCTGAGAATTTTTGGTTGCATATGCTTTACCTTAGACAAAACACCAAACAGAACTAAATTCCATCCTAGGTCAAAAAGGTGCATTTTTCTTGGATACATGCCAGATTACAAGGCCTATAGAGTCATGGACTTAGACACTAAAACAGTGTTTGTGTCAAGAGATGTGATGCTTTATGAGAACAGTCTCCCTTATGCAAACCAAAATTTAAACACTACATAAGAACCCGACCCATTGTTCTCAAGTACCCTAACCAATGAAGAAGCAGATTATCCTACACAAGCACCTGTCATAGCTGCTACCCACCAACATAACAAATTTTCTAGCCACCTGAATATTCCCTACTCGACAACTAACCAAACCAAAATACAATACCAATTGTCCCCACACAAAGAAAAAACAGCAGAACCCACATACCCCCCAAATACCTACAAGATTATGTCCTTCAATCCACAGCACAACAATTCATTCACTCCTTTGATGATTGCAATGTAGCATTACAAGTCTGTTGTCCTGCAAGAACAAATGAAGAAGGGTTAAAGATGTTGAACATCAAACACAACAACTGTTACAACAACTTTATAGGTAATGTCTCTAGAATTTTTGAGCCATTATCTTATGAAACTGCTAGCAAGGAAGAAAGGTGGGTGACTTCTATGAATGAGCAGTTGTCTGCATTAGAAAAGAATGGGACTTGGAAGCTCACAGTACTACCTAAAGGGAAGAAGGCCATAGCTTCAAAATGGGTATATAAAGTAAAGACCAATTTGGATGGGACAGTGGAGAAATTAAAATCCAAACTTGTAGCCAAGGGATTTTGTCAGAGAGAGGGGTCTAACTATTTGGAGGTTTTTTCTCAAGTGATAAAGGTGGTAACAATAAGGATATTTTTGGCTATAGTTGCCTCTAAACAATGGCCAATACATCAATGTGGCATCAATGATGCTTTTCTTCATGGTTATCTAAAAGAGGAGCTATATATGCTACCACCACAAGGCTACAATAAAGCTAAGGAAGGATAGGTCTGCAGACTAATTAAATCAATCTATTGCCTAAAAGAGGCTGAGAGACAGTGGAACAAAGAATTGTCCTCAAAATTATCCTCAATGAAGTTCATTAGATCAGAAGCAGATCATTGTTTATACACTAGGGGCACAAGGAATGACTTTATGACAATAATCATATATGTGGATGACAGTTTGATAACAGGTGCAAATGAAGAACAAATTGTTTCAGTTAAGAAAACATTGAATGCAGAATTTACTATTAAGGGTCTTGGATATGCAAAGTTCTTCTTGGGAATTGAAATAACAAGAGCAAAAGATGGAATGATACTTACCTAAGGAAAATACATTCGAGACATCCTGCAAGAGATTGGGCTGTTGGATTGTTCACCTTGTGCAACACCCATCGTTCCTGGAACAAAGTTAAGCATCGAAATAGGTGAGTTACTTGAAAATCCCAAAGAGTACAGAAAACTAGTAAGGAGATTGCAATACTTGGGGTTTACAAGACCCGACATCACCTACGTTACTCAACAACTTAATTAGTTCATGATTAACCCTAGACTACTGCACTGGGAAGCAGCCAAAAAAGTGCTGAAATATCTCAAAGGAACTCAAAACTTAGGGATTTTTTACGCAACAGAAGAAAATCCTAACCTTATAGCCTTCTCCGACTCGGAATGGGGGAGTTGTGTCTTCTCCAGACGCT
>JANVCL010000214.1:44868389-44882103 GCA_026546855.1 Erythroxylum incrassatum | reverse complement strand
ACCCCGTTCGACACGGGAGTATGTCTACTGTAGGCAAGTGAAGGATAGAGGTCGGGATCAGTTCGCGTCTGCATTAGAGTTTCCTAATATTGTATTCCGCAATCTTTGTAAACTAATTTGTATGTGAACTTTCTGGTTGCTGTAAAGTATTGTTAAATGACTGTAATAACTGCACTGTCTACTGTTTTCTGCGCGAATGCATGTCTTAAAACGAAAAAAAATTATATACAAAGTTTTATTGACTGATGTAGTACGCCACCCTCGCGGGGCACGGACTCAGATATCACCAATGATATCGGGTTTGGGTCACGCGGGAGTGGGGTGTTACTAATCCAATTGAAATCCGATACCTTAGTCAATTTCTGTCATTTGATTAAGTCTAGTCGTTTTTAATTTATACTTTACATATTGCATATTTCTTTGATTTGCTTATTTTATTTTATTTCAAATCTGATTTGATTATTTTATTTTATTTCAAATCAATCAAATTTTGATCGTTTGAGTAATTTTACATCATTTAATTTAATTGTCTTTCATGTTGAAATCCTTTAGTACGATACTCAATTCTTACCGTTTTATATTACTTGTCAATAAGGTACACTCACCTCTAATTAAACTAGATAAAATTTAATTTATATTAATTTGTTTAGACATTACGGTAATCAATCTCGTCAATCTCCAATTATCCCCAAGACCGTGCGTTGTTTAGCAGTGTCCAACTCCACTTCTGACTACACATCATAGCACTTAGAATCAGAAAAAAAAAATGAAACAAATGGCCTTGGCGGCGGCTAAATATTCGGTGGTGGGTAAGCTGACGGTGGGGTGATATCGGGGTCCCGCGGCGACCTCGGTGGAAGTATGTCGGGCAACTCCGGTCGGGGTGTGTCTGGAGGTGGAACGGGCACACCGGGAGGTGTGGGCGGAGTTGGCAATGGTGGATTGTTCGGTCCCAGAGTTGGCAACTCTGGTATGTCAGGAGGCAGTATCTTGATCTCTGACGGATTTGTCTCTATCTCCGGAGCATTTGGAAAGTCTGGTACCTCTGGAGGTATAAAAGGTAGACCATAGTCAGACTTTCTTGGGAATTGATGTGGACTGGGGTCTTCCCAGGAACCTCTAGCTCGGCAGTGGCTATCATCAACTGATCTACGAGGAATACGCGGCTCCGATGATGAACCTGCTTGCTTGTTTTAGGAGGTAGTACAGAAAGTGGAGGTAGAGATGTTTTTATTGAGATTGAACTAAGCCTGGTGATTGGCATATGCATTGCTTGCTTCATGAGATTAAAAGAGAGAAAAGATAGAGTTGTGCGCGTTTTAGCCTAAAGAGATAGATTTCTGATGTCGAAACAAGACTGCCATAGGCAGACACATACATATGTATATGTTCATTTCGACTGAAGGAGCAATTATTGGTAACAGATCTTTTGTACCCCTAGCTAGTTTACTCTGTTCCCTTTTATTCTTAACCATCCAATTTATTACATTAAATGGTTGAGATCAAAGAGAATTAAGTAGGCAACGGTATAGAAGATCTGTACCCATAATTATTAGCAACTAGGCACAAGAGGGACAATTGTGAGTCGTGCATGCTGCATAGACAGATGTGGGGCTTTCTCCATCGTCCACGTGTAGAGCATATGATAAAGTCAGCTGCAATTAAAACATATTTTAGATTGATCCAAAACTAACATCTGAACAAATAGCAGATTGTATTGATTCTATCAGCGAATTATATAGCTAATAGTTGATTATATTAACCGATTTGATTAACCGATTTGATTAGTAAATAGTATCAGTTGTTTAGTAAAGATATTTAATAAAATTAGTTATTTAATATTAACTGCTAATGTATAACATGATTTATGAGGGCATAATTTAAAAAATTATAATAACATAAATATTATATTTCTTAGTATTTCATTAAATATTTTTATAAAATTTTAGATATTTAATTTTACAAAAATTAAGTTTATAACTTTAATAATAATCTAATGTTAAATTCTTTATTAATATGAATGATGCAGCAAGCTATATCATATTAGTATTTTTATATAATATGTATAAATTTTATTATTTAACAAATAAAAAATATATAATTATAGTATGACACAAATACGATATATATCATAATTCAAAAATTATGAAAAAGTGTATAATTGGTTTTTTACCTATTAATTTTTAGTTGATCATCCAAAAAGCTCCTCTTATGGAGTTTTTAAAATCAACTTATTGGGGTTAAATAAACCAACTAATAAGCTATTCACCAAACACATCAATAACTTTTTAAGATGGTCAAAAAGTTAACTTTTAGTCAATAAGCTAAAAAATCAGCTGATAAATTATTTGCCAAAAAGCCTCCTAAGTTCAAGAACTAAAATTGCATTCAGATATAAATTCAATACTTTTTTGAAAATGGATTATAAAAATTGTTGAACTGATTCAAAACCAATAAAATAAATCGCGGAACCTGAAAACTGGAGATGACAATATAAATTTGAATAAACTTGACTCGATTTGAAGTGTATATATTAATTTTTAATTAATTTAATTTAGTAATGTAATATTATTTTAGTTAATATATTATTATTTTAATCAATTACATTAAAAGTTACTATAATTTCAGTTGAACCAAAGTTTGGATATATAAGATTAGTCATACTTAGACTAATTAAATTGAAATCAAATTAGGTAAATTAATTCAAAACTAGTTTGATTTAATCCGATTTAGTCTAAAATAAATTGACCTAACTCAAATTAATCGAGATTTAATTAAATTTGAAATTTTTTAGTTTGGAGTTAGGACTTCTCTTTATGACCTAATCTGGCCTAATACCAAATTATATATATATATAATCCTAAATTTAATCTGACCTAATATTCTACTTCACATATATTTTGAAGGTATTCTTGTTTAACGGAAAGGACAAACTCACTAAGTAATTTAAGAAATGATTTTATAAGATAAATGATATCAAAACTCATAAAGAATAATAATTTCAAAAAAATTTATGTTAGTCTCTTAAAATTTCAATTTAATAATTGATCTTTTAAATTTTATGTAACAACAAATTAAACATACTTGACCTTTTAATTTTTCTATTTTAGTGCTCAACGTTGAATGACTGACAATAGATCAGGCGGCGGGTCAACTGGTGGTGGAGGCATGCCTGGCTTTGGCATTGGAACGTCTGGAACTGGCGGTGAAGGCAACGTTGGGCAGGGAAAATCCGGTCCGAGGTTTGGTCCTGGACTTACTGGGGTAGGAAGGATAGGCAGTTTCACCAGGTGAACTCAAGCACTTGAAACACTTTAGGTGACAATGATGGGACTGACAAGAGTCGAGTCACTAAAGAACCATGATTTTGGTTCCGGGAAAACGGTGGAAAGCAACAGAGGCCTGGTTTTTGACATATCTATGAACAAACAACAAACAGAAGAGATGGTTTTGTCCATTGATTTGAACAAGCGACATAGATAAGAGCGACATGTGTACGTTGCAAAGGGGCTGGTGGCACTGGTCCAACGTAGCCACCAGACCTATGAACGACAAGGTTTACCCACTTGTCTTTAAAGTTAAAACAATTCTTTTTTTTAAGAGAATAATTCTTTTAATCAAACTCTTTGATTGTTGAATTGAATTTAAATTTTGTTCGTAAATTTAATCATAATATAATTGGATTAACTTATTAAAAATATTTAATTTTATATAAAATAGCTTAAATTAAGCATTTGTAATCTAAGTCAAGCCTAAACTTGAAATTAATTAAGGTAAACTTAATTTATCACTTTAATACATAATTTTAGGTGGAATTAAACAAAACCAAACTTTTTCTACCACCTATACATGCCTAACACTTGATTGTAAATCACTCAAATGAGGGAAGGGATTAAAAAAAGCAAGGATATAGACAGAGACGGAGCTAGCTGGAGCTTAGTGGTGCTGGGTCTCCCAAGTTTTAAAAATTTTAATTTTGTTATTTTTAATATATATATATGTGTGTGCGCGCGCGCGCGCGTGTGTGTGTGAAAGGTCAGAGTTATTTGAAGTTTAGTGGTGCACTAAGCCCTTCAAAATTTTAAAACATTAAATATTTAAACCCTCCTATCTTAAATTCCTGACTCTGTTGCTTGATATACATATAATTTTAATAAAACATGATGTGAAATAATCAATGTAAGAAAATGTGACTCAATCATCAATGTTTTTTTGCATGAATTTCATAAATTTTAAAAATTCTCGATTTTATATAAAGACTCATCAAAAGAAAGAAGAAAAAGGTTTAGCAGCATATTTAAGACATTAAAATCTCTAAAAATTATGGATTTAAGGAATAAATAACCGAACATCCAATGACTCAAATAATTATATATTTTAATAAATTGTGTTAGTAAATAAATAATTTAAAATTAAACATATAAGAAAGAGTCTCATTTGACTTTAAAATCTTCAAATTAATAAATAATGAGAGATAAATTATATCCCTCTACTTTAAGTGAATCATCATTGTCAGCATTTAGTTTAATCCCGTATAAATGTTATTTTGGATAGACTCATATATAAATGTTGCATCAAGATATTAAAAAAAAAGTCAAATAAACATAAAAGATGTAATAAATTAACTAAAAAAACTTAAAATAAAATAATAATAAATAATTAACATAGAATAATAACAACTTCAAAATAAGTTACCGATCTTTATTAAGTAAGTTTAGAAGACAAAGTTATTAAGAAATTAGTAAATTATACTTGATATGTTGCAAAGTTCTATTTACCATTTCTCTAGCTGTTTGTTTGATGTCGTTACATAAGAGTCATGCTAATTTGTTCCGTATCATTCCAATTTTATTTTAATTAATTTAAAATTAATAAATTAAATTAGAATAATTTTTAATGTGTTTATCAACTAAACCGACCAGAGAAGCCCCGACAGGCCGACAATCTGAAAAGAGTGAACTAGTACTGACCGTTCAAAGATCAACTACATTAAAAAGCAGAGTGAAAACACCGGTGGTGAGAAACTGCAAAATCAATCAAATCCAACGCTAGATTTTATCCTGCCAAAACCAAAATTGCTGAATAAAACATAATCTTCAGTTTTTTCATCTGACAGGCCTCTATTAGCTAGCTTTGTCAATGTCCTTACCAACCACTTCGCGTGCATCAAAGCTTTTCATAGAAAATATAAAACATAAAGAAAGGTGTTTGAGCACAGTACACAACTGATGAGATTCATTCATACAGGGACAAAAAGACACAGAAAATGAGAGAGAGAAAAGACTACTACTTTCACGCACCTGTCTTGTAAGAAAGACCTGAAAAACGACAACCTCTCTCTCTCTCTCTTGCTTTTCTGAGTTGTTGAACTGAACAGATCACTACTATTCTTTTGTTCTTTGATGGAAGAAAAGTAGTTAACTTCATGTACATGGGGTCCATAAAGATTACTGGGTCATCCTTGTTTTTCTTTCTAATGGCGTCTTTTATGTGATACAAATACAACTTTTGTTTCTTCCAGTTTTTTGGTCAGAACGAGAGCCAAAGCTTAGGGCTTTTTGAGGATACTCTTTTGACTTGCCTTTCACTGTGTCTTTAAGAGATGCAATCGGACAGGTCTGACTCATCGGGTCCGATTACCCAGCGTGTCCACTCCTTAGCAGGTGTTACTGCTACCAGAGGAAAGCATCGAATACAAGCAGAGGTCAAACGGCTCGAGCAAGAAGCTAGATTCTTAGAGGTCAGTTCTTGTCTCTTCAGTTTCTCTTTTCTGTTCTGTCTGTGAGTTTCTCTTCTGGGTTTCTTCGAGAATTAATAGGAAAACGTTTTCTTGCCTACTTCTTTTTGTTTGATTTTGGGGGGTTTAATATCGTTTGGGATGAGTCTGAGGAAGTTTTGTGTTAGCAAGGGTATCTCTGAAGGAGTTTGCAAGTGGAAGAGAGGAAACGAGGAAAAGTTTGGCTTTTAAATATGTTTTCCTGGAAGTAAAGGGAGTTCAGATGAAGTGTGTCTTTCTGAATTCTGTACAAATTGATGGTTGTTTGTGACTTTCAAGGAGCTATTAAATTATTGTTGCCAAGTAGTAGAGAGTTTGAATGTAAGTCTTCACTGGCAAAGAAATTTTCTTTTAAGTTTTATGCAACAGTGTTGAGTTTTCCTTCTTGTTCTTGGGAGTCTCCGCGTCTGGGGGTTAGGTAGATCTAGGAAATGGATAGCGAGCGCTCATCAATCCAGTTGTTATCTTATTACCGGAAAATTGCTTGATTGGTGGGACAGGCAGTCTTGTTTAGTTGATTGCTGGAAATCAGAAAATGTTTGCGGAGATCTGGTATCTTGTTGTCTTCGTGTTATATAGCTAGTGGTTTATATAATTTTACTGATCTCATCCTCTCGGGAAGTTTTCAGGATTTCTGGTATATATTGCTGTTGATCCTCTTACTCAACTATTATGAATCTTTCGGCTGCCTGCACTTTAGATGGAAGTTCTTGGTTCCCTAGCATTTACCTGTTTATTTTCTTGCTATCTTTTGTACAAATCGAGAGGACGCCATGTTTGTGTGCATGTAGATTAGATTATCTAGGAAGCTTTTGGGCTAGCATGGTTGTGTCATGTTCTAAAATGTTGTTGGAGCTCAGGATATGTAATGGTAGATTTGTGCTTTTTCTGTGCATCCGCTGGTCATTAAGTTTCATGAAGATTGCCATTCAAATATTCTGAGACGGAATGTTTAGGTGAAGGAGACTTTTTGAGACTATATAATATGCAAGCTCGAGAGTAGACATTATAGATTTTTTAGAAAAGTTTGGTTTCCTGAAATATTTTCATGATGTAGCTTGTCAAAATTCCAAAGAAGGTAAATTAGTTGATAGGAGCATGACAGAGTTGGATTGCAATTGGACTTTTAATACTCAGTAGTCAGACTACAACCTGTTGGCCAACACCATTAGATGTTCATTGCACTTATATAAACTTTTAATCAACAAGATTTGATGAATCCTATTTCGGAATCATAACCTGCAAATATATCAGAATGCCCTTGCTGTTAACATTGGAAGCATAAAATTGATTAATATACGGTATATTTCTATACAAATTCCTAGTTGCCAATTTTAGTAATAACTGATGCAAACATATGCTGTAGCAATACCGGACTTCTCACTTCTGAAGAGATGTTAGTGGGGTATAGATTCATCTTGTTTTATAAACAGGCTGCTTCTGCATATCTATGCATTGCTCTACTTGCAGCATGCTTCAAGGTCTCTATCAGCAAATACTATGTCATATTCTGATGCATCTCAATTATCTTATTCCTTTATCTGAGGGTCCCATAATAAATTCATACAGGTTTACTATCATATTTAACATCTGTTCCTTGATTCTAAAGACGTTTGGAATGTTAGGAAGCTATATGGCGATAATTTAACCAAACTTATATGGTCTCAACCAACCTAATCTACTCTGATTACAAGCTGAAAAAGTTCAGAAAGAAGTACAGGTCTTTCTGCTTGGCATTGTAGAACCGTTAGAATGCAGTGCATATTTAGTGAGAAGAACTCCCATATTTTGACTATTATTAATAGATGAAGCCTTTATTATGAGTTTTTTTTTTCATCTGATAAGGATTTAAGTTTTTCTGTTGTTTCCCATCTGATAAGGATTTATGTTTTGGCTAAGTGTTATATATTGTGCGGAACTTCTGAGTGCTTAATATCATTTCTATTGTAATAATTCCTAGATCCAAGGAGTTTGACTAGTTCAGTAGGCATTATTTTATTTATGAATTTGTTGTGAAAAGCTACCACTAGATTTCACAAAGGTTTCCCATTCTTCTGTCTTTGCAATTTCTAGTTCGTACTTTGAATCTAGACAGTCGCCTTCAATGACAGGTTGAATGATCAATCCATTTCCCTTAAGAATGTTCTTGTTATCTGAAAGTGGTTAATTACATATCCTGTATGTTCAATAGGATCTAACTGACTATGCTTCCCTCATTTTTGCTGCCAATCCTTCTTCTATTAGTCACTTGTTTAATTAGAAGTTTTCAAAAACTAAGAAGATGCTTTCCCACAAGCTCCACTGAATTTCAAGTTCTATCTCGCAATTCCTTTAGCAGAAAATTCCAATTGCCTGCTTATTTCTGAAGGAAAACTGGTGCAAACTGTCAGTATTGACAGTGATTCTGAGTCCACTTGGTGAGGTCTAGAACTTGTGCTAAATGAAATACTTTCTATTTAGAGAGCAATAACTTATCGTCTTTCACATTTTAATATGATAATATCCACACATCTTCAATTTTGTTGTTTCTCTCTTTTTTCCTTTCCTTTTTGGTTTCCTGTTACACAAAGAGCAGATCTTCAAGCTATTAACTGTTTCCCTCCCTAGATGGCTTGTACATTTTGATGGATACTTAAATGCCAATGACTTACTCATTTTTGATAAATTCACAAACAGGAAGAAATTGACCAGCTTGAGAGGATGGAAAAGGCCTCAGCTGCATGCAAGGAGTAAGTGTAAACTGGTGCACAAGTGCTCACTATTCATACTCAACATGCTATTGACTCTTCATGTCATCTGAAGACAAATTTTAACTGTAACTTCATTATGCCTTTTGCATGTCAGAATGCTATCAACTGTGGAGATTAGACCAGACCCAATATTACCAGTGTATGCCTTTCTCTCAACCCTTCCTGTGAATCTTTTTCTATACCTTGCCACGACACTTAACTACAGTCATTTTTTTGTTTCACAGAACAAATGGTCCCGTAAATCCGTTGTGGGACAGATGGTTCGAGGGCCCTCAAGAGTCACAAGGTTGCAGATGCTGGATACTATGATATTGATTGCTGATTTCAGGCACAACAAATGTACCCCTCCATTCGCAGAGGCGTTGAATTCCAGGAAATGCGGCAAATTTTCGAGCTATACATATTGTCATTGACATGTAATATTTGAGCTATACACATTTTCATTGACATGTAATACTTGGCTGTGCATAAAGTAACCATTGATAACATTTTCTTGAATTGGAAATCTTAATGAAATACTTGTTTGTGCAATCATGTGAAGACTTCTTCATATCAGTTCAAATGTTATAACAGAATCTGCCAAAAAAAGTACAGTTTGATGGTACATAAAAACTGGTTTCTGTTTCGCTGAGTGCTTTGAAATTCAGTGACAATTTAAGTAAACTTCAAGTCTGTGCTTTGCCAGTAACTCGCTGGGCTATCCAACCAAGTCCATCATAAAGACCTTCACCAGTAAGTGCGCAGCAGGCTTGAATGTGCCAGTCATGATTCTTGATGCTGTGAAGAGAGAGAGTATCAGTGATCTCAGCAGGAGTCATGGCATCCTTCAGATCTTGTTTATTTGCGAAGATGAGAATAACAGAATCTTGTAGATCATCATGTCCAAGCAGTCTAAAGAGCTCATCTTTCATGATGGAGATCCTCGCTCTATCAGTGCTGTCTATCACGACAATCACAGCATGAGTTCCACGATAATATGTAGCCCAAGATGTTCTGAGTCTATCTTGTCCACCAAGATCCCATACCTGAAAATCAAATGTAATCAAAATTCTGTATCATGTACTATACTGGATGGTATGCGCCATATTGGATAGAATGGTATAGAAAATGGTACTAAAATAGAGTAGCACTGAATCATTCAAGTAAATAAGCCAAATTGACTCCGTTCTCCAAAATTCATTCAAGTATAATCCAGCTAAAACTTCATCAATAAGACCAATATCAACAATATTTGTTAAGAAGCTGGAATCACAACATGTTTCATCAGCTCTTCCCAACAACACTTAAATGCCATAAGATAGAGTCACATGGTAAAACTATGAAGGAGGAAACCCAAAATTCACAACCGTATTTAGATAAAATTGTTTCAGAAACTATAACAGAAGCAGGAAACAAATTTATGGAATCCATGGAAACAAGGAGACATAACGATGTTTGACCCTCTTAGTAGGAATTTCGTTGAAACAAATTCCCAATTCAAAACTACAAATTGAGGAAAGAACATGCCAGATAATCCAATGACACAAAATTCTAAACGGCATCGTTATTAGATTGCAGAGACCATCTGTGATTTTATTTACCAAAAAAAAGAACCCTAATGTAGCTTTGGTGTAGCCTTTCAGCTTCTCGTGTCATTGCAAATTTTCAAGACACTATTAGCTTCTCAATAATCATAAAAGTGACTTTCATACTTGTTACATCTGAATTATTGTTGCAAGAGAATCTCCAAGAGTGTTTTAAGATTTTAGATCAAAAAAAGTGCTGAGTTAGTGTATCATGGAGTTGAAATTCAACATATCCAGAAATACATTGCAAAACACAATAGTTTAGTGAATCCGTGCAAAACACAAGAGAATAACAGATAACCAACCATTGCACTTTTGTTATAGCAATCTAGCAAATGAAAATATAAATACTTGAACTTGCTACTCAATACCCAAAATGATCAATATAAATACTTGAACTTGCTACTCAATACCCAAAATGATCTGTGCATAAAGACTTCTCATTAAAATAGATCAAGTCTTAAAAGGATAAATTGATCTCTACTATGCAGCCGCAGTTATTTTCTCCATTATTGGACAATTAGTGTTGGCCTAAGTGTCATAAAATGCTTATTGTATTCACATTATTATCACTAGATGCTATTGTTATGCAATTCTCCCTCCCACTTTACTAAGAGAAATTGTCAGATCCCCTATACTTTCTTTAATGAGATAACTGAGAAAATCAAGTAAACTGTCACCAAAGTAAATATACCCATTTTCAAGAGATGTCAAAATCTTAATGTTTACGATATTTGATGCAAAAACAGAACAATATAGGTGCAAACAGATAAATTCAGAGGAGATACATGTCACAAGCTAGACACAATGATCTGTGCAGGAGAACAGCAGATAGCATGAGTGAAAAGAATCTTCTTATATTTCTAAGGTCAGACTCCTCAAGAAGTAATGAATTTGCTTGCAGGGAGGATTGGAAGCTTTAATCACAAGTTTCTAGATTCTAGCACTTAGCAAACGTCTCTCCACTAATCACCGTCTTTTTTTTAGAATTCTATCTATGAGAAGTACTTTTACAATGTAGTTAATGTTAATCACTCGTAAAATTTTATTGATCTATCACGTTAAAATATATCCTGAAACGTATTAGTACCAGAACTAATGTGCCACCAAGTCATAGTAAAAACTTTACAGAATGATTTTGTTCCCGCAAGTTGCTATGCTGGGTGACTTGTAACTAAAATAGCTGATTTCTGGCAGCTAAATCTGAAGTTTAGGTATCTAAACCTCATTAAGAAATTTCGCCATCGGTTCAGCAGGATATGAAAGCAACTAGCCCTCATTGAACTCAATTTACAAAATAAAGCTTCTGCACCTGTTTTAGAGAAAGTATCTACTAAGCTATTAAAGACCCTATAAGAGACAGCCTCACTACCTCCTTAAAACCAAATTTTAGAAAAGAGTTCATGAATCACCAGTACAGGGTAGACGTTTATCATTGTTTGTTGTGTCTAACTTGCACAACTAAACTAGCCATCGGTAACTACCCTTCAGATATAAACAATCTGGCATCCTTTACGCACACACAAGAGCTTCTAATAATATATATGGAAAAAAAAACAAAGCTCAAATTCTGGGGAATTGAAAAGACAACACTAGCGATTTGCAGTTCCAAGGATATATAATCGAAGCTAAATCACGTGGCCACCAAGAAATGTTTCTGGTACTCAGAACTAGATGAGCAATTATCTTGATATACCTGAATGCTTTATAACTTCTCTATACAATGGAACATGACCAAACACATAACCCAGTAAATTAGACAAATATTGCATTTCACCTCAAGCACCACCCAATACAAAATCCAATTCTCTATTGTCCATGAAGCAAAATAGCAGGAAATTTCAAAGAACAACCTAGATTGTTGAAGTTTGCTTTTCAATTACATTTGTAGCACAAAAAGATTCCATTTCAAAGTATCTGGATATAAATAGAACCTTCCAATACAAAACAAGGTACTTTTTGAGGACAGAAATGGAAGATGATGAATGTTCAAGAAGTATGATTAATCACTAAGATTATAAGATGAATTTGAGTAGAAGCAAACGATGTTCTACTTCTCTCCCTGAAATTAGTACCCGTTCTTAAACCAAGAGTACAGTCGAGTTCTTGTAGAACTAATCAACAAAAGAAGAAGACAGGCACTTTGAGATTATACAGGAAAAGCCTCTGGGCTTGGGATTAAGAGGTGAAAATGGCAGGACAAGTGGCAAAACTGGTCAGGCAGGCACAAATGGTTCACCGTAAGACAAACACATCTAATATGCATCTGCCAAAGGGTTCTGCATTTTCATTTCACTTGCAACTAACAGTATTTAATTTCCTGAAACTTCTACTTTATCTTTCTTTACTAATAAAAGCAATTCTCGACACTTAACACATGTCATTTCCGTTCCAACCCAAAAGAAATACCAAATGACAAACAAATCAAATCACTTCAACTATCCATAGATACCAAAGAACCGATCCCCATAAAAGAGCAATAAGTTCCAAAAGTATGAAGAAAATCTAACCTCAAATCGGATGTTTTTATACACAAGCTCTTCAACGTTACTACCAACTGTAGGATGAGTCGTTACAACCTCTCCTAAATGTAACCTGTACAGCGTCGTCGTTTTGCCGGCATTATCCAAGCCAACGACCACAATCTTGTACTCCTTGGCCGGAAACAACATGAACCAAAACCTCGACATAAATGCTCCCATCTTTTATTCCACTTCCTAATTGATTAAAGAATGCACAATCTGAACATAAGCAACAATAAAAAAGCCAAAACAGGAAAATTTATAGATAGATCGTAGACTGATCCATTTAAGATTGAAAATCTCGTAACTATGTAAGAAAAACCAGAGTGGGATATCGAATTTAGCAAGAAACAAAAGCCAAAAGTTGCAAATCAAACCTGGAAAAAGATACTATGTATCAATAAACCGATAAGGAATCGTTCGATGCTAAAAGATTACAAGCCGACGAGGATCGAAGTGCGAAAACGGTAAGCTGGGTTTCGCGTAATAGGGAATATGCGATCTATGCACGAAAGCGACCAAACTTTCTACAAATATAAATTACAGAGATACATGGACTGCAGCAGAAAATTGTGCTTGATGATGCGTTGAGAGAAAGAGAGGGAGAATACTGTTCTAGGAAGGAATATGGAAGCGGAGAAGAAGGTGAGAGGGCAACGAAGTTATGTATACGTCACGTAGGCAGGTGACTGTACGTTCATTGGTGGGGGATGGTCGGACTGTGGACGCTGACAATCACCTGGATGGCTGGATCTGAACAAAATGGGCCTAATACCTCTTGCTCTGGTTTTTGGTTTCTCGTATTTATGGCCTTTTAAAAAAAAGCTTTCAATAATTTAATAAACTAAGGGCAGTTGGTTTATATAGGAAAATGGTAATAAGAATTGAAATGAATATAATGAGAAATGAGAATAGATATTATCATTATAATTATAATGATTGGTTAAGAGGAAGGAATGATTACCATTACCAATTACCATTGATAGTGGTTGGTTTGTAAAAAATAATGTAATTAATTAATTACAATATATTAATTAATTAAATATTATAATTAATTAATTAGAGTATTTTAATTAATGAATAAATTATATTTCAATTAAT
>JANVCL010000214.1:44847152-44858969 GCA_026546855.1 Erythroxylum incrassatum | reverse complement strand
TAATTAAAATATTGTAATTAATTAATTACAATATAATTAATTAAAATATTATTATTATTTATTTATTAGAATATTTTAATTAATTAATTAATTAAAATATAATGAATTAATTAATCAAAATATAATTAATTAGTTAATTAAAATACAATTAATTAGTTACAATATAAGTAATTAAAATATAATTATTCATTAATTAAAATTTTGGAATTGAAATATTATTAATTAGTTACAATATAATTAATTAATTATTATATTGTAATTAATTAATTACAATATAATAATTAATCTCTATTATCATTCGCGGGTACCAACCAACCGCACCCTTAGATTAATGCCTTGTTTCTTAATTTGAAATAATGTAAAAACTTGTGCTTAAGTTTATTAAGAAATAATAAGAATACTTTTAAGATAATATTTTATTTTTATTTCCTAAGTTTAGTGTATTTTCTTATTTCATCAAGATTAAGGTTTCGTAAAACATATTATATACGAGGGAGAGTTTTTGAGCAAATTGCTCTACTGTGATCAGAAGATCATAGATTCAGACTACTGAAACAATTTCTTTGAAAAAAAGGGTACAGCATAGGGTTAATGTGTTTAGATATTAACCCTATGCTGTTACAACCCTATACTTTACCCTATATTTAATTATCTGTTTAGATATTATAAATTAATAATACAACCCTATCCATCCATCGAAATGCTGGTACAGCATAGGGTTAATGTGTTAAAAGTATTGCCATTATGATTTAGGTACTGCACATAGATGAGATGTGACTCTCCAGCTACCAGAAAGGAAAGATAAACAAGAGGTCCACCCTGTTAAAACTAATCGAACGCTCTTGTGTGATGTAACAAAGTTGATTGAATTGTCAGGCTTAAATAGTAGTACGACGTCCATCTATCCTTTTCCTATCTCGTATTTTCTAAAATTTCGTGAATAGATGGTGATTACTCATTACCCTTACTCTGTTCTTTAAAGTTCAATTTCTTGCACAAACCACGGTTGAATTGAACAATTTATACCTTGGGAACACACTTATGTCATTTTCCATCTGCCGCAGTACGAAAAGGAATTATAATAAGTAGGACCAACTTTATAAAATAATTTCAAATTGAATAAAATTTATCATAATATAATTCTAATTCGATTAAAAATCTGACTTGCTTAAAGTTTGATTAAGTTATTTATAAAATAATTTAAAATACAGTCGAATTTGAATATGCGATTTGAATTTAAATGAAATTTTAAACTGATATCATTTTTTAAAAAATCCAACCATTTGATCTGTTTTAGCGATCTTGGCTAATAGATATTAATCCTATAATTATTAAACTTAAATTTAATGTTAGAAAGGCTTATTCGATCCCTAAAAGCTAGTTCAAGAGTAAAAGAATTGTACACTATTATAAATTGTTGAATGGTCTCATATTTGTCTGATGTGGAGTTCCTAACATACCCCCTCAGCTCAAAACAAGGCTGAATATCTAATGGGCATATTGAACAAAGGGTCATAACAGGACATCACCCCAAATTATCAGGGCAAAATATCTCTAATACTATATTAGAAAGAGCTAATTTAATCCTAAAAGCTAGCTTAAGAGGAGGAGATTTGTATACTATTATAAATTCTTGAATATTTTCATACTTGTCCGATGTGATATTCCTAACATTTAATTTTAGATATTTAAATATTTTTGAAGAATAAATAATTTATCAAGGGCATAAATACTTTCATACTTGTCCGATGTGATATTCCTAATATTTAATTTTAGATATTTAAATATTTTTGAAGAATAAATAATTTCTCAAGGGCATAATCTTTTGATATTTGGATTTGAAAATGTCAAAAAGACTAGGATTGTCAATTAGAAATTATGAAGGAATGGCATCTTAGCAAATCCTTGAATTATATAAAGCGTGAAACTTTTCCTCTCAAGTCACTAAAGGCGATGAATTGCAACCCAAAAGCACATTGAATCCCAAAAAGCTCTAATTTCTAGCCCATGTTTCAAAGAAGGGGAAAAAAAAAAGGAAAAGCTTTTAGAAAAGAGAAAATCATGAGGTTTTAAAGCGATTCAATAATTCCAATAAGCATCATCAAAAGAAGTATATCACTAAAGTGGCATTCAATAGCGTTGCCACGTTAAAGTTAAGACATAAAGAAAAGAACAGATTAAATTAATTCCAAGAACCATAATTTTGTTGCACTAATTGTCAAATACCCTTTGGCCTTTGAATTTTGATCACTCAAGTACAAGATTCAAAGAGTACTCGAACATTGGGGAAAAAAAAGAGTATACAACCCTTTCGTTTTGTATGTATTCTTTTCCGTATTATCATCATCAGACATTTTAAAAGCTATTTTTAACTTATATATGAATTTAAATGAGTAAGGCAAAAGATTTATGGTTAAAAGGTTTAACTTGTTTTAGGCTCTTATAAAATAGGTTAAAATTTGAATAAAATTATAAAATTTAAAATATGATTAAAAAATATTATCTTTACCTAATAAAAATTTAAAATTTAATTAAAAATAAATTATTAAATAAAAATTAATTGATTTACTTTTAGTTTATAAAAATTTATTAATTAATAAAAAATGACATAATAAATTGATTAGTTTTTTACAATAAAAGTTATTATTAAAGTAAACCAAAGCTAAAAGTTAAAAACTCATAAAATTAAACGGTTTAAAGTTTTTACAGTTGAAAAGGTTGAATTTTTTTAATCATTGATTTTAATAAATATTTACAAACCCAAACTTTAAGTTTAATTATATATATAAAAAAAAGAAGTAGCTCACATATAATATAAGTTACTGATTCAATTTAAACAATACGAATAAATCCAAACTTTAATTACCAAGAACTTTTGTTTCCTCAAAAGGAGTTCTTATACTAATGATTAAAAAAAAAGAGCAAAGTATTTTAGGACCTAATTCAAACCACTTATTTACTTCTTTTATGCTTTTTTCTTTCTTTCTTTTTTTTCCCTTTTCACAGAGGCTTGAAGGGGAAGGAATTTTACTTATTGGGTGAAGCACTATACGACCGATAACACCAAATGGCATAGCCAATACCTACCTTTTACGGTACAAAAATGTTCCTTAGCTCTATGTCTCCTTTTGTGTCCAATCCAACCTACCCACGACTAAAATCACTATTATTACTTCCTTGGGAAGAACCAATTGTTATTATATTCTTTACCCCTTTAATTATGACGAGTAAAGAGTAGACATGCTTCTATATCAAGAGTCGTGCGATTTGGTAATTGTACAGTGTCCTTTTCTCCGTCAAAGTAATCCTTATTATTTCTTATCATCTTCATCATTGCACTAGGCCCATACCCAACTTTCCAATTGTTTGAAGATTTAGTTGTTTTTATAATCAAAATAGTTGTTAAATTTCATACAATTTTGTGTACACAATCGTACATGTAAAAAGCATTTTTCACATTTTAAAAATGAAATAGAACTCTTAAAATTTTGTGTTTTTATAATTAAAATAGACATTGAATTTCATATAATTTTGTAGATAAAATTGCATAATTTAATACGTAAAACATTTTTCACGCCATTTAACTAAAAACAAAAAAGAATTCTCTCAAAAATCTGAAAAGGGATGAAAATAGTTAAAGTGTTTAATATTTTTAAATTGTTTTAATTTAGTGTCAAATTCTTTAAATTTTTTAATTTAGTTAAATTCTTTTAATATTTATATCAGTAAGATAAAAAATATAGATGTCTATTTATTTATCACAACTATAAAAATAACGCTTAATTTATGCAAATTTTAAAAAGTTAACTATTAAATTTAAAATTTTAAAAAGTTTGATACAAATATAAAACATTTTAAAATTTTGGTCTCTTTTAGATATATTAATTTGTCTGAGAAAGAGCACTCTTTCTGTTTATAATTTATCATCGTTTTTTTAATAACGATAGAATTTGTATACAAATTTAACAAATTAACTAATTACCCATGTCATATTGAAATTTCTAAACTTGGGAATTAACATTAGAATTAACACCATGTTTGTCATGACAATGTTCTTCACGGTTAAATCTGATTATCTTGATGAATGTTTCTAATTAGTTCTCAACTTTCAGTCTTTAAGCAAGAACGCATAACTATAAAGGTAATAATCATTAACAAATGTCAAAATATATTTAGAATTGTATAATGCAACTGTATAAGGTCTACTGATATCTTTATGTATTAGATTCAACAAGTTAAAAGCATAAGTTGACCTCAATATCTTTATTGGTCAGCTTATCCTTACAACAATCAACACATTTTTCTAGATCATCATAATCTATAAATTGAGAAATGCTTTTCTTGATCAATCTCTCAACTCTAACTCTGGAAAATGTGGCTTAAACTTTTATGTCATACCATGTATGACTTCTCATTCATCAGAGTCCTTCATTTCATGAATTGTTTATCAAGATACGAAGAAACATATATCTAATTCAGGGTAAGACACATTTTATATAAACCATATGAAAAGAAAGTTATACCATTATGTTTTGCATTAATTAACTATTGCATAATAGAAGCATAAAATACAAAACATTAACCCTCTTTGTCAAAAATTGATCAAAAGATCACATATAAAATGTGTCGTGTAAAACTCAAATAAATCTTACAACAAGGTTCAATACATACATCCCCTATAAATATTACTTCCTTTTCTTCATTGTTGTGAACCATCAGTTCCTCCTCTTCTTTATTTGACTTTATCCTGGATATGAACCCTTGCATTGTGGAAGCACATTGAACAGATGCTCCACTAAATAGCCGCCAAGTATTTAACGCGATTATTGCAAATTAGATTCATAAATTGATAAGCCAAAGATTAACCTGATGGTCTCAGTCTTTCCTTTTAAACCTTATACTAATGGTTTCTTTATGTCATGCAGACCTTTACCAGCACTGGTTTGACCAACATCAGTATGTGGAAAAGATTTAAACTTTCTACCTTTGAACTTAGCGAGCTTCATCTTTATCTTTCCTTTAATTGCTTAGAGGGCTATAGGAGTGGCATACTTGAGTTTCTCCTCCTCATCAATGCAATTGGCTATCAAAGTATTGAAGCCTCATTCCTCATCCAACGAGTAATATGTCATCACCAGATTACTAAACTCTGGAGGGAGTATATTCAAAGTCTGGTGAACAATGAGGATATCAAGAAGAGGAATATTCAACATCTTCAATCTATTGTGAAAATGAATCGTTCTTGACATGCACTTCATTACTCCCCTTTCTCATGTATATCTCATAGAGAATAATATTTCATCAAGGCACTTATCTCAACATTAGGTGAGATTATGTACCTCTGGGAGACATTATCAAAAAACTCCTTCGCTATGTTTGCGTCCGGAAGTCCACTTAGCAGATGGTCAGGTATGAATCTCTTAATGGTCATCAGATATAATCTGTTATACCGATCCCAGGTTTCATAGGTTGCTTTATGAGCTCTCAAACTCATGGATGTAGGTAAAGATGGCTTATCATTCCGTATGGCCATATCAACTTCAGTTATCTCCATAACATTCAATACATCGTCCATCCACTTATTTATATTGAAATCTGTTAGGGATTGAACGGTGACACTGATTTTGTTGATCGAACAGGTGACTACAAAATAACAATGTTTCAATCAATACAAATATAGGATAACAACGATACTCAAAGTCATTGAATAGTATCTTTACTGAAAATCTGATCACACATATTATGAAACACCTTTTGGTTGAATACATAATATATGTAATTAGACCTCCATATAAAAGCAATCAAAGCACAAACTATCAACTCTTATGACACTACAACCTTTGAGCGAATAGATCACTTGAGCAATAATTTTCTTCCATTTAATGCATTTATACACCTCTCAAAATGCCATGCAAGGCCAACACCTTTGGGCAGAATAACAAAAAAAAATCAGAGACATCTCCCAACATGCAAGCAGAACAATTCAAAATACTGACTGGAAAGATCACTTTGGTGACTACATCCTCATCAGAACTCAAAAAGTCCACACACACAAGGAATACATCTTTATGTTGTCTTCACATTCTTTATGGGCATACGGTATGTGACAATGTAACATCAATAAATGCAAAAATCTGAATGTACAATCTCATTGTCACGCATTTGTGCTGAAAACATTATCTGAAAACTTCATTTGAGACTTTCGTAAAAGAAAAATTTTAGTTGAGTGACTATCATGCGTCACTGGACACTAAACCGACCACCCGAGACACGAGAACCTCATATATCTCTCTTATGGCAAGTTCTCTTAATCTCTTTTCTGAGTGACTATCATACAATCTCGAACATTGAGCATAAGACCCAAGACACAGAAACATGAAGTATCTCCCTCATGTGATGTCTGAAGCATAAAAATTCACTCAAAATTGGATTTAAAATACCTTAATTCCTTTTCTGTAATTAAATTTTAATTAATTACATATATTACTGATGTAATAAATTCAGAAAATGAAAAAAGCTAACTTTATGAATTTCTCGAACTAGAAAACTGACCCAAAATATCTCGAGACACCTTTATAGAAAATCTAAAAATTTCTTGTTTTTTTAAATACTGTAAAAATTCCATATAGTTGACGTTAGCACTGCATCAGCGCACTGTAACACTCCGCAAAGTAGAGAATGAGGCATGTGCAGTACATGTGTCGCCCAGCGACGCGCCTCAACAATGAATGGCGCGTGAGCAGCAAGCACCAGAAGGGTGCCCACGCGAGCTTATTTGATGACGTGTGCGTTGCACCCACCCGACGTACCGCCCATCAAGGCGATATTGTGCACTGTTGGGCGTGCTAGATGGTCTCCGTAGTCACTATCAAAAAATTCTATTTGGCAAGTTCTGGCAAGTGCTAGATGGTCTCCGTAGTCACTAACACCCCATTTTTCAAGGCTAAACATATGTATATTACTTTCATGCAATAAAAATCAAGAAAAATTGAGAAACAGAAGTTAAATCTCTGAAAACCTTATGGAGAGAAAACTGAAAAATCTTCATTTTGAACCACCCAATCACGTCACCGCTTTAATACCATGTATAATACTTAACAGTGCCTTATTTACATGTCCCAAATCGAACGTGAAAGGACAAGAAACGAAAAAATGCAGAAATACCTAAATTTGGTTTCTGTAACTTTAAACGAGCTTTACGAAGCCAAAACGAATGTGAATCTACCGTTGTCTCTACGGGAACTACTCTTCGGGACGTGAGTAAGATGTTTCTATAATTATCTCAAAACGTAAGCTCTCTTAGCAGGTCAGAAAATCCTTATGCTTATGACTGATTATATGAGCAACTGCAGGAGACCTTAACCTTAATATATAATTTCCATATTAAGTTTTCCCATCACAACGCTGATATGGATCTGGTCCACACTAATTGAGATTTATTTTTCATCCGGGTTTTAACTCATTGATTTAGATCTTTTATTGGGCCACTTTATTACTTTTATTTGGATTAAATTACGTAACTTAACTGATAAATTATTAAAAACCAAAAAATGCAATTAACAACCCATAAAGTTGGACAACTCAATTTGCCAACCAATCAGCTAAAAATAGCTGATATGTCAGTTAACAAACGAGAATGGCCAAAATTTTAGAAATTGGCATACATATTGTTTTAATCGTTGCTTTGATCTAATATCATATGCAAGTTGTAAACAAAGAAGCAAAGTTGTAAGTTTTAACACTATTTGAACAAATAATCGGCAAAATTGGTGCAGGGATAACTTACCGAGATTTACTGACTAAGTTCAATGGAAGTGACAGAATTTTGTTTTTATAAAGGAAGGAAAGAACAAGATAAAGCTGTTTAAGACTATTTTTTTGGTCTGTTTAAGTTGGGAAGAGCGTTAGAATTTAACCATATTTCCTAATCCACTTGAAGTGACACCATCCGGCAAAAATAGGAGTTTTGAGGCTATTGATTCTTTACGAAGTCTTTTCACGACGCTTTCGTAACTTACTTAATACTAAAAGTCTATTTCGATTAACCCAACTAAAAATCTAACAGTTGCAAAATTTTTAAGCAGAAGAAGTTAAGAATAAAACAAACCAAATTACATAATTCTGTTAAATTGAATTTGCAAATTTTAAGATTCGATAGAACTAAGATTAAAATAATATTATTTTACTAAACTAAGATTAAAATAATATTAAAGATATTAATCAATTTTCTAAATTTAAATTTAAAATACTAAATCTAAATTAAATGAACAATTACAAGAACTTAGTAGAAATTTCGCTAAAAGGGGTCCAATAATTTACGTTCTTATCTGCAATTAATAAAATATTATTTTCAAATGACTCTTATAAATAATGACAATAATAATAATAATAAACACACAAATAAACAAATAAATAAAATATAAAATAAGTAATAACTTAAATAAAAATGAAGAATAAATAATAATAATAATAGTAATTTTAAATTAAATGAAATTGAACTAAAATTGTTAATTGAGAAAAGAAGTTATTGACCATAGTCAAAGCATTCGATTTTCACCGTATAATTCAAAGTAAACAAAAATGTCACTTCAACTGCCTTTCTCGATGATAATCCTAAATTTATCTTTTGCTTCTTGAAAACCTATCTACTGGGAAACCGTGAAAATGAAATACTGTTTTCTTTTTCTTCGTTGTACGAACCTGACTGTGAAGATGAAATCAAGACAAGGAAAAAAACCAGCTTTGATTAATAAGGAATCCCACCACCTTTAATGCGATTTGATTTAGCAACCAATCAATTTAAAAAAAATTAATTAGTTAATTAATTCTGTCCTTTCCTAGGCGTCTACTCCAGTACCAAGTAGCATCTCACTAACCGAGTCACATTGTACTGTTACCTTTTTTTTTAATGAAACTCAGAATTTGGATTAAATTTAAATTTATTAAATTAAAATAATATCATTTTATTAAATTAAATATTATTTTAAATTATATTGAAATATTTTAAGTTTAAATTTTAATCTTCATATGGGTACAGTACAGTTTATCGGTCCTATTCAAGAATCATTTTACCTGCCCATCAGACCTTAAAACTTGGGGTAAAGTCTGGATAACACGCTAAATCCTTAATATCGTACCATTATTGTCCTTGTATTCGTAAGAATGCTTCACTACTCAGAAAGTTTGTGCCCCAGGTAACTAGAAATGGAGTAAAAATCATAAAAGCCGAAAATTTCGAGGAAAAACTTGGCCCAAGTCAAGTTTGGGGTGATTTATCCGTTGTAGCTACATATCCCCTTTTTTCTTCAAAGGACAGGATACTAAATCTTCAGCCCACAGGTTCTGCTAATTTAGTGCCTTTCAACTGGGATCTCCTCTTATTGCTGAGTTTTGGGGAGTCCACTCTGGTCTTAACTTGGCTTGGGCGCTTAGATACCAAAGGATTATTGTAGAAGTCGACTTGTTCGAGATTATTAATATCCTCTCCTCTTCTAGCACAGTTCTAATTGATGATATTCTTTTGGTGGTAGGTATTCGGCGACTTCTACATTGCAATTGGGAGGTTCAATTGCAATGCATGTATCGAGAAGGGAACCAAAGTGTAGATCAGATGGCCACTCTTGCAGCTTTTCTAAGCTCAGGGCTGCACATTCTCCAGGATCCCTCGACGACCATTCAGGAATCCCTATTTCGAGATTAGCAAGGCGCTTTGTCTCAAAGAATCCTGCGTTAGCTAGGATGCTGGGTCTAGTTTTGTATTGATTTTGTCATGTTTGTATTCCTTTTTAGCTAAAAAAAATTAGTGCCTTTCAAGTTTATATTATTTCAAGATAATGAAAACCAGGATATAAGTCATAATTGATTAGTGAGCATAGTTCATTGTTTTTTTTAATCTTTAGATAAATTCAAATGATGTATTGTTTTGAAATCTTTGAATTTAGGTTTAATTAAAATTATATAAACTTTACTCAATTTTATAATACAATAACATCAACAACATTCTAGTAAAAATGTGAGATTTTGAAAAGTCTAGAAGCACACAGACTTACTCCTATTTTTGATGAATATATAGAAAAAGTTTTTGAAAAAGGTTTTAAAATAATAGTCAAAGGCAAAAACAAATAATTGCATAAATAAAAAACAAATAATGAAAATAAAGATAAAAGTAAGCAAATAAATAAGTAAAAAAAGAAAACAAATAAGTAAATGAAACAAATGGGTAAATAAGTAAATAAATAAAATAATTAAAGGGACAATTGTCACAAATAAAAGTATTTAGGGCAAATACTAGAAGCAAAGATTGAAATAAAAGTTCAAATGACATATGCAAAGAAAAGGAACTTTTTATGAAAAGGGGGTGATCTTTTTATGTAAGATTCTCTACCTACATCCTAGTTTATTCGTTTCTTATTAAGGATCAAGTCTTTAGTAAGCTCTAATAAGATCATATAATACATAATCACTTCTCCCTAACTCTTTTTTTATAAACAATTTCTGAGTATAATATTTTTGTATCTTCTCATTGCGATGTTATGATATATCTTCTTAACATGCCAAAACTTATGCTACATAAGTCTTGTCTCTTTTAATTTATTATCAATATTAGTCACTTCCAACTTTTCGCTTACTACAACATTCTTGACCTTATTTCATTTTGTAAGATTGTATGTCTAACGAAACATTATTGTTTTCTTCATCATTAATTTATAACTATGTACTTGTTTTATAATTTTGGCTTCAAGCTTTGCTGAATGAGTTGGGTTGTCAGCAGTGTTTCATTGTCTTCTTTCTTTAGCTTCTTTTTTCTTTTCTTTTTTCCCCTGTTTAGTGGAGAAGTCAGTTCGTTGATTCTTGGACGCATTTTAAAAAACACTTAAGAATTAACTCAAAATCAAATCTAGTTTCTAGGTTTATTGCTTTCTTCGTTGTTTTTGAATTCGAGGTTTGGTATGTGGGTGATCAACGTTTGGGGGAGTGGACCCCAGTCAACGTTGAAAAGGACAGATGTGGGGCTGATATGGAGGAGAATGATAGCGTCGCCTGGGCATATGTAGTGGTGGACGGCGTAGGCGCTCGAGTCGGTGAGGTTAACGGCGACGCCTATCTGACGGGGGGTGCCAGCGGTGGAGTAGGAGTGGCAGCAAAGGTATGAGGGTGGCGTGGGGAGGAGGGTGGTGAATCTTGATGGATGGGAGTTGGGGTTGATCTGGATCAATTGGAATCATTTAGAGAAATAAGTATTGCTTTCTAACTACTATCAACATGAAACCATCGTTGCTCCATCCGCTGCCATTGCAAGTCGCCTTCGTGCTAATAAACCTTGCCAGTTATATCTCTAAAATTTCCAGATCCTGGTGTTCCGTTTATTCATTGGATACCCCAAGTATCTTCCAACAAGCCCAAGTTTTTCCTTTCCATGTACTTTTTAATCTTTAATCATTTAGCATAGATAATAAGAGGAAGATATGAAGATCTGGCTTCTGTATCAGATAGAGTTACTACCGAAAAACTGTCCATGACTTCAGTGTAAAGATATCATCTTCATTAGTGTCGTTGCTCTGTGTCCTCATTATCGTGTTTCCTTTCATGCGGTGGAAGGATGCAGAAGATGATGCGACCAGTAAATAGTAAACTCTTTGGCATCGATGACAACCCTACTGTATCGAGCGTCCTGACAAGTATGGTAAGAACTCTGCTGTCCTGACAAGGTCTGGTAAGAACTCTACTTATAAGTCCCTACTTGACGTTTCTTTATTATCACACTTTGTTTCATCATCATCATCATCATCATTATCATGATGATGATGATGATGATGA
>JANVCL010000214.1:44830853-44847052 GCA_026546855.1 Erythroxylum incrassatum | reverse complement strand
ACAGATTATATTTTCAAGGCACTTTAACATGTAATTAATAAGGGTATATTAGATATTTCATTAACTTTCTTAATAAACGTGTATTTTTCTAAAACGACTCTTATTATGAATCGGAGGGAGTATAAGATAATGCAACGAGCCTGTCTGATTTGATCCCAAGAACGTGCAATTCAAGTCTAATTTAATGCTTAGGAGGATTTGTATAGCTCGAGTTTAAGTTTGAATATGAGCAGATCAATTAAAATAATGCTATTTTAAGCAGACAGTTTGATTGTTAGATCTTTCGGATTCAGTTGAATCTAATGATTTAATTTTAAAATGCTCATATATGATTGTTATGCTTATTTAAGAATGAATTTTTAATTTTGATTGAGTTTGGTTCGATTTAAATTAAGCAAAAACTATAATTTAATTAAATTTGAGTTAAGAATGGTAATAGAATGAGTCAAATTTAAATTATATATGATTCAAGTCTAACTTAAATTTTTTTAACTCAAATCCTATCTAAATCATAGGTATTGTTAAGTGATCGTTTCACCACAATAGCTTAAGCTGTTAAGTGAGGTCAACTTAATTTATGTTATACATTCACTAATACACCCTCTCTAGTGAAAGCCCTTTAGGCTTGAAACTCACATAAGTTTACTCTACCTTGTACTGAATAATAGGTGAGTGGTAGGACTTAAACTCAGCATTGCTTAGTCACAAAGGCTCTGATATCATGTTAAGTGACCGTTTTACCACAATAACTTAAACTGTTATGAGAGACCAACTTAATTAGTTTTATATATTCACTAACAGGTGCTAATCTGATTTTGTTTTAATAGTTTGGTTAAATTAGTTTTAGTCCACCTAAATCTTATCAACTCAAACTTATTTACTAACTCAGTCATTTTATCATTATTAATTCGAGTTCAAATATTCATATTCAATTAAGTTGACTCAAAATTTAGTTAAAGTTTTAAAATTTAGTTTTAAATTAAATTAAGTTTGATTTAATCTATTGTTCAATGGTATAAATTTTGTGTAATTTATATTAACTTAAAATAAATTATTTGTGAACTTTCTTCTTTCCTTAAACCAATTATTGGTGATGGTAAATTTCAATTATTTGTGTTCTAAAAGTTAAGCAGTGTGTTAATTCCACTTTGTTTAAGCAGGAAAAAAAAGAAGAAAAAAAAAGACAACTTCCTTCCAGAAGGGTTTTAACTTTTGAGACTGGAAAGCAACTAAGATCTTCTGATAACTTGGAAGTCTGGGCCATGTCGTTCTTGCACAGCATTTGGATCGGAAAGGACAAAGCCAGCTTACCTGTCGGTGAAAAAAGCTGTTGCCTACTAAACCTGACATCGTCCTTTGCATTGCCACTTGCCTGGTCAGTTATGACAGCTCGGTGACTTGACGACTTCCTCGCCCTGTACTGGTTTAGTGTCACCTCCATTGAAAGCTATTCATGGTCTGGTTATTGGTTGAACTGGTCTATCGAGTGTCAGTCTTATGCCCAGACAAAGTCATATTATATTTAGATTTTAATGTCGTTTTGGCCAAATAGCATTCATCTCACAGATTTGTATGTACATAGCATGCTTCCGATAATAAAAAACGAGTAAAATATCAATATGTGTTGTCCATTACCATTTTATTTAATTGGAATTCCAATTGTAACGCCAACTCCACCTATATATTCAAATAATTTAAATTTTGACCAAATTTAAAATTTTAATAATATTATTTTATATTTCAAAATTTTATTTAATTAGTTTTGAGTTAATTTAAATTATTTGTATGAAGTCAATCCTTTCCAATTTGAATTTAATTAAAACTCCAATCAACACTAAATTGAGGCTGTAAAAAAAATTAAATTTCAAAATAAAGCATTATTGTAAACAGTATGGGAATCTCGCCTAAATTCTCTTGCTATCTGTGCCTTCTCTGCTTTTCTTCTCTACTTTTCTTTTAATTTCTCATCAAAGATGATGTTAATAAAAAGAGCAAAAAGAATAAGAAATAGAATATATGGTAGAAAAAGGGATGGTAAGATGGAATCAAAGAATAGAAAATTGACAAATGAAAGGGGAGGGAAGTAGTGCGGATAAGCCTTGAGTTTGTTATACATTAATATTTTTATTAATTTTAAATATTATAAATTAATTAAAATAAAATCCATATATTTATTTTATAATATACTGATCTGAAAATTAAAATTCCCATGTCATTTGCAAGCCACATTAGTGATATCAGCGGAAAGACTAACGTTGAGTTATTTTTGCAAAAAACTAAAATTAAACATTTTATTAACATTTTTTAAAGTTCGGTCTAAACTTATAAAATTTATTGAAGTTTGAATCTTTTTAATAAATCATGAATATTATAGTAAAATCAATATAAATATGGTTTAGTTCAATTGAATTAAGTGAAACTTAACAATATGAGAACTTTTCATATTCTTGGTAGTCATAAATGGTTTAAAGTTATGCACTTAATAGGTATGAATATCTTGTTTTTATGGTAATTGAAAAAGTGATTGATGGAAGCACATTGTTATAAGTTTTTTCATTCAGATTTTTGGATCTCTAAGCTTCTTTTCTCTTATGAAAATACACCGTCAAATTGAGAATTGAGTGCTTAAAAGAATTTTAAAAACTCAGACTCTTCAACCAATAACATCAATGGCTGGAGGTACTTCATTTTCTTCCGCATTTAGTTTATATGTTATTCTATTGTATATTACTGTTGAATATATATGTCAGAATTGGCTTACATGAATATAATTTGACGGTTTTAAACAAAAGTTTAGCATAAATTTGTTTAAATTAAGATTTTAGCACACAAGTAGTTTTTATGTCATTTGATTTTGTCTTTTAATTAAGATATGTTTTACATTGGTAACACATAGTTATAGTTTGTTTGCCTCAACTTATTGATAAGTAGCATGCATGCTTAAATTATATAGCTATTTAAATTGTTAGTTTCTCAGATACAAGTTGTAAAATTCTCGAATTGAGGGGTCAAAACTATAAGATTTGGAAAAAGATAATCCTTCTTTCTCTGGAGTGGATAGAATTAATTATGCTATCTAGAAGGACGAGCCACCTAAGATAACAGAGGCCAGCATTACAGTTGAAGATGCTCTTTATAAATGATGGGAGCAATGCAATCACCTAAGTATGATGTTCATTAAATCCAAAATTTTTGCTAGCATTCGTGGTTTTGTAGAACAATATGACAATGTCCATGCTCTACTGAAGGCTATTGATGAGTAATTCAAAACTTCGGACAAAGCACTTGCAAGCACTCTAATTATGAATTTTTTATCTGTAAGGCTCACCAGTGTCCGAGGTGTGCATGAGCACATAATGAAGATGAGAGACATTGTGGCTTAGTTAAAGAAACCCGAGGATGAGATGTGTGATTCTTTCTTAGTGCATTACATTTTGAACATCCTTCCACCACCATGAGGGCTCTTTAAAATCTCTTATAATACACACAAGGATAAGTAGTTAATAAATGAATTAATGACCATATGTCTTCAAGAGGAAGGGAGATTGTCGATGGAACAGGGAGAGAGTTCGCATAGTGCACATCTAAAGAAAGAAGAAAAATCAAGCCAACTCAAGGTAAAGAAAAGGTCAAATATCGATCCAAGCTGACATTAAGAAGGAATCCAAGTGCTTCTTTTGCAAGAAAAAATGACACATGAAGAAGGATTGTGTCAAACATAAGGAATGACTTGAAAAGAAAACTAATCTAATCTCATTAGTTTGTTTTGAATATATTATGACTTAAGTTTGTTATAACACGTAGTGGATTGATTCTGGTTGTATAATCTATATTACAAATAAGTTGCATGATTTACAAAACCCAAGGAAGCTAGTGGGAAGTGAGAAGTATATCTTACACGGAAAAAAGATACATTTACGTGTAGAGGCTGTTGGAGATTGCAATTTAATTTTATATACTGGTTTTATTTTAAAATTAGAAAAGACATTTTATATTTACAATTTCTCTAAGAAATTGATTTCAGTTTCAAGACTTGTACCATTTGGATATTCCTTTCATTTTTCAGAAGAATCTTTTACGTTAAATTATAAATTTTAATTTATCAGAAATGGTACATTATTTGATGATCTTTTCTGTTTTAATTTACAAGATAATACCTGTTATAATGCAACATATGTTCATGCTGGAACAAAACGTTTTAACATTAATGAAAATTCTTCTATGGTGTGACACTGTAGATTAGGGCATATCTCCATAGAGAGGATTAAAAGATTGGTGAATGATAGAGTACTTAATACTTTAAATTTTAGTGATTTGGAAACTTATGTGGACTGCATAAAAAGAAAGCAAACCAACAAATCAAAGCAAGGTGCTAAGAGAAGTTTAGATATATTAGAGATTATACATGTGGATATTTGTAATCTAAATAAGGGCTTGTATGGTAAAAATTACTTCATATCATTTATAGATGATTACTCACGATATATGTATCTCTACTTGCTTTATAACAAGAATGAAGCACTATATGCTTTCAAAATATTCAAATTTGAAGTAGAGAAACAATACAGTAAGTAAATTTATTAAGATCATGAGATTTGATAAAGGTGGGGAATATTATGGTAGATATACTGAACGTAAACAAGAACCTAGTCTATTTGCGAGGTGTCTTCAAGAAAATAGGATAGTAGTCCAATACACTATGCTTGGACCTTCGAACCAGAATGGTGCGGTAGAAAGAAGAAACTGAAAATTATTAGACATGGTGCGAAGCATGTTGAGTAGCTTTAGACTTTCTATAAGACCATAGTGTATATAATAATGTTTTAGAGAGATTTTGGATGAAAGATATTCACCAAGTGTAGCTCCCACTGTGAAATGGATTATGTTAAATTAGGACCAATGCCCAAAAAATGATTTTGAAAAGGAACAAATGAAAAATATTCCATATGCTTTTACAGTTGGAAGCCTAATATATGCCCAAATTTGTACAAGAGTTGTCATTGCGTTTGCTGTTGAAATGTTAGACAGATATTAGAGTGACCCAGGATTAGATCACTGAAGAGCAGTAAAGAAAGTATTGAGGTACCTTTAAAGAAGCAAAGATTACACGCTTATGTATTGACGAACCAACAATGTTAGAGGTAGTAGGATATTCAGATTCAGATTTTACTAAGTGTGTTGATTCACAAAAATCATCATTAGGTTATATCTTTATGTTTGGCCATGGAGCTAATAGCTTGGAGGAGTTCCAAGCAGACTTTGACTGCTACTTCTACAATGAAGGTTGAGTTTGTTTCTTGTTTTGAAGCTGCATCACATGTTGTATGGCTAAATAGTTTCACATATGAGCTTAGACTCACAGATTCCATTTCCAGGCCATTGAGAATATATTGTCACAATTTAGCTGTTATTTTTCTAGTTAAAAACAGTAAGAGTGGTAGCGAAAGTAAATACATCGACATTAAGTTTTTATTTATAATGGAATCTGTTAGGGACAAACAAGTGGTCATTGAATATGTTAGCACTGAATTGACGATAGTTGATCTCTTAACAAAAGTTATGCCACCAATGAAGTTCAATGGTCCATTATTAGGATGGGATTGAGTTCCATTATATAGTTTTCATTGTATGAACAATGTTGTTTTTGTTAAACTTTTACAATATTTTCTTATATTATAGTGCACATTATTGAATTTTGAGAAAATTGGTTAATTTGGACCTGGAATAGAGATAGGGTTTATTCATTAAGTAATATCACCACATTCGAGTTAACACTTAATATAGTATGCTATAATACATGGAAGATAACACTTAACTATTACAACACTTATCATCATAATTCATATATTATATTTAGATCAGATTAGGATTAGATACCAAATTAAACGTATGGATCAAGTGAGAGAATGTAAGAACTTTTCATATTCTTGGTAGTCATAAACGGTCCAACGTTACGTAGTTAATAAGTATAAATATCATGTTTTTATAGTAATTGAACATGTGCTTGATGGAAGCACGTTGTTATATATTTTTTCATTCAAATTTTTAGAGTTTTTGAGCTTTCTTTTCTTATCTGAAAATACACCATCAAATTAGGAATTGAACGTTTAGAAGAAATTTGAAAATGTAGACTCTTCAAACAATAACATCAATAAATATTTTAATTTTTCTGCGTTTAGTTTATATGTTAATGTTAGAATATATATGTTATAATTAGCTGACAAACAAATGTTCGAATAAGAAGAAGAACAAGGGACAAACTTCCCAAATCATTGAGATGTGGGATTGGGGGGTTGGGTAGAGTACACCGACATGAAGTGGCCCTTGGCCGTGGACGGTAGTAGTGGTGTTGAAAATTTGTGTTTTAAATGTCAAAATCGAAACCACAAATGTGAACAGTGGCTATCAGATACTCGTTGGTTGTTAACAGTTAGAAAAAAAGTAATTTTTGTAATAAATAGATATATATATATAATTTGTTTCTTGAAACTTGCGTTGTCTTGTCCCATTTTGAAGGCAAAGACAGGAGAGGAGTAATCCAATCTCTCTCTCTTTTATTGCCCCAAACTTCCAACCAAACCATACCCACCAAACCAAAGTCTTGCATTTACACTTCATGTCCGTGTCTTTCACTTTCAGTTTGCTGCGTGTGGCTTTTAGGGGAATTTTTTGAAGGTTCGGTTTGAGTATGGGCCTGGAATTTTCATTTGGGTCCATCTCCATCCCCGAGTTAGAAATGTTAGACAAGAAATCAAACACACACGAAATGTAATAAATATAATATCTTTTTCCCAAAAAAAAATACAATATCTTTTTTTAATATATAAAGTTTGGTTTGGTACCACTACCTTAGCATTTACTCTATTATCATATATCTAAGGGAATCGTGTCCATTTCTATGATTTATTGTCTCGTGGTTTAAACATTATTGTATACATAAATCCCTAAAAAAAGGCATTATTTCGTATTAGAAAACATAAGATGTTTGCACTTTTGTTTTGATGAAAAAAGGAGACTTAAAGAGTTTTTTATTTGGTGTTTCAAAAGGTAAATTATATCTTTACAAAATAGTTTATAAATATGCCTTTTCTAGTGTAGTTTGACATAAGATAATGCTTGGAATATGGGCTCTCTTAATTTCATATGCTTCTTAACAAAATTTTTATTCTCACACATATGAATCTTATAATTTTTTTTGGTTTTCTAAGAGGTGTTTATTGGGCCGAAGCCGGTAACTAATCCCCCTTCGCGGTACTGATACATCTCATACGGGGACTGCCGTTAGCCCAGGAATTTGCTGCATTTCCAAGGGCAGGGATCGAACCCGGAACCTCTTAGTTAAGCAACGAAGGTATGCGCTACCTACGCCAACCCATTGGGTTATATAAATCTTATAATAAAAACATATTTATGTGAGCACTCTAATAACGGACATTTCCCTAAAATCAAATATATTATAAGTTGGCATCCTTATTTGAGTAAGAGTAAGGTTTAAGAAATATAAGTGGACATTTCCCTAAAATCAATCTACATACAAAACCTTTTAACACCATTGTCTATCCAAAACATGTTAAAATGTGTTTGAAGGATTTGGAAGATTTTGGAGTGTGTTGTTGGGGAGACAAAAAGGTTTTGGTAGAACACGCAAAGCAAGTAATAAGGCAGATAAAACAAACCATATGAAGTGAAACAAAGGTATATATATCAAACTTGGAGTAGAGAAACCTTGTTTTAAGTAAACCATTGTTTCGACTTCGAGTCACTTACGGCGGCTTTCATATGGTTCCTCAACTGTTCCAATTGAAAGCTCATAAAATCATTGTACCAAGCAACCCAACCGAATCTCGTTGTTCTTATTTGCCACATGACGCAACCTTTAACGCTCAGCGGCTTATGGTCATTTATTTTGATTTTATCCCCACAATATTCAATGAATTCAAACCACTGTTTCATGAAAATTTGATTAGTTAATAATAAAAATATGTTAGACCTTTAAAATCTTAATTTATTTAATTTCGAATTTAACTTTGAGTTATTAGTTTATTAATTTCTAGATAAATTACATACGGATAAAAAGCCCATTAAATTCTGTAATTGATTAGGTAAGAATATGTCAACCAATGAAGATTAACGAAAAAGCTTTCTGAAACTAACTGATGTGATGAATTTGATCGTCATCATAAGTCTGAACATGCGACTTTGAATCCACAATAAGGACAGAAGTCGTTTTCTGCTAACTTATGTTGATTTTTGAGTGTCGAAATTATGACCTGTGTTGAAAAAGGGTTTCCGCTGCTACCCATAAAGTAGTTACAAGGACAACATCGTATGTATGTAAAATGTGAAAGTCCTGTAATATACTTTGGACGGGGAAGATTTGTTTTTTTCTATAATTACCTATTTGTAATTCAACAACATTTCCAGTTACTAAATTTTATTCGCTAATTAATTAACTATTATGTGTATTTGTTATTAGATCTGAGAGTTTTAACCATTTTACATAATGTATAATTTATTAAAATGCCTACAAAAATGTATAATGATTTTTGCTTTATATTTATTGTAATAATGATTTTATTATTTATTTTTTGTTTATTTTTTTTATTTATTAAGGATAAGATTATGTGTTATTACACCTCTTCAAATTTCATATATCGTCAAGATTCCTACTGAGTGTTACCTTCCGAAACCCTACAATTGGCAGAACTTTAATTGAGTTGTTATTGTTTAATATTGTAAATTAAGATAAAGTTATTTTAATATAAAATGAGTTGTAAAAAGTATTATTAAAAATAAAAAAGAGATTTGAAAGCACTTGCTAGTTGCTACTATCCAATTATAATTTTCTAAGAAAATGTTAAAAGAGGTTGTTAATGAAAAGAAAACACTATCTTTTATTAGAAATTCAATCAAGTCCAGAGCCCTTTTTAGTAAAATAATTACAAAAACACAACACTCCAACGTGTGAACGGTAAAAATATTTCATGTAAAACTCATTTTAACGAATTTAATTTTATTGTCGTTAATTTGAAAAATATAAAGATTAAAATTAATATAAATAACAAATACTAAATTTGTTATTATGTTCATTATTATCATTATATAAGTAATTGAAAAAAATAATTTGTAAAAGACAAATAATCACTCTATTACATATTCTTAAGAATGACAAGGCTTGCATTCAAATTTTTTTTATAAAATAATGACATTATATTTAATTTGAATTGGCCTTAATTTGATTAAAGTTTCGGCCTTATAAAAGTGTATTGTATAAAATTTTATTAAAAAATTATTAACAATTTTTATAATATTACATAATAATTTAAAATAAATATAATAATTAAAAAATGTATCTTTTACTTCTTATCAAAACTTGAGTCTTATTAATCATACTCCCTGGAATCCACCAAAAGTGTCCTACTCTTTTTTATTACCGAACGACTTCAACTTTGCTTACTTGCAGAATGGGAAATAGTTTCTGATTCAAACACTTAAAAAGTTTTAAATGTAGCTCAGATTTAATGGACAACTCTACCTAATGAAGTCCAAGTTTGTTGCACCACTTGGCCACCCTAGGATTTGGATCTTTTTTATTTCCTTTCTTATCAGTAACTTAGGGTTACAACTTACAAGGAAACACATCTAGAAGAGCCGTGTTCTTAGCTTCATTAGCAAATTATAATTGGCTGTGTGTTTAAGTAAAACATGTGTAAAGTGACTTTTTGTTATTTTCCTTAAATGCCTGTCGAAATTGATTGTTAAGGTCTATTTCATTTAACTTGTAATTTTCTATATCCAACTTCTTAAATATGATGTATCCAACATGATTGGCAAGGGTTTTGCGTGTATAGAATTCTTAAGGTTAATACATGAAATCATTATTTCACATTTCAGTATAAAGAATAAACCCAAAGAAGAAGAAAAAAAGGAATTCAAGCTCCCACCTATGTTCTCAATTGCCACTGAGGAGAGTAATGAGATGGCACGGCCTCATTAGAAACCAGAAGGATGAAATCTACTGCTGTATTGAACTACCAAATATGTACAGGCACTCATAAACTCATTTAAGTATACGAATTGTTTTGGTACATATGGAAGGTCCTTGTGAATGCCATTCTCAGGAATTTTAGGACTTTCATGTGTAGCATAACAATTCCAGTATAATGTAGAAAAGGTTGACAATGCTAGTAAAAGGGATGAATAGATAACTGACAGTAGTGGCAAATGATGCGTTCATGAGCTAAAGAAATAGGAAGTAAGCTTAGTTGCCTGCCTGTTTCTCGATTTATGATCCAAATAATCCTGACAGAAGAGATGTTGATGATCTTGAATGGTGTTCAAGGAGTGATAAGACTGTTGCAGCCTTCCTACCAAGATGACCATCCCTGTGAATTTGCCTGCCAGTTAGACCAATGAGAAGTAACCTACTTGTTGAGCCATATATATCCACCATTTCCCTCGACTGGAAGACTTTCACCAAAAGTTTCAGAGTTTCTTCTATTAAAGAATCTGACCCCCAACTCAAAACATCCAACACAGGCTTTATGGCATTAGCTTCGTGCAAGGCACTGGCACCTCTGTTAGGACAACTTTCCTGAACCAACGTGGACAGTGTGTGAATTGCTTCATAAGCAACTATTTGAATCTTTCCCTGTAAGAGTTCTATCAAGTTAGGCAAAGCATTTGCCTGAACCAGGCATAATGTAGTTTCTACACTGCAGATACCTCCATGGGCAGCACATTGATGAGGATGTTTTGGTCGAAAGCACAAGCAACCGATTTTATTGTTCATGACAACGAGCATTGGACTGCTTTTGGAAAGTTCACCAAGGAGTCCTGCTGCTCTTGCCTTTGCCAATACTGATCCAGTTTTGAGTAAGGTTACGAGCAAGTCATAAGTTCCCAAGTCCACCACCTTCCGTTGCACCTCAAGATTCATTGGATCCGTGAACCTGAACAGTGCACTCAGAGCATTTTCTTTGGCTTTCATGGTTCCTGTTCTTACAATATTTACAAGAGCATTCAGTCCATCCAACTCAATTAGCTTCGTAGTGATTGATGCTTCAGATTTTGGAAGATTGGCTAGTAACCCTGCAGCAGCCGTCTGTACATCATTATTGTTATTGTCATTCTCTAGAAATCCCACAAGTGCCTCGAGCCTTTTTGGCCTAAGAAGGTACTCAACAACTCCTAGTGGTTCATGATAGGAAAACAGAAAGAGAAGATTTAGAGCAATTTCACGAATTTCTATGTCAGTCTCATCAAGAAGAGGAAGTATTAAAGTCAATCCATTGGTGTTAAGCACTGCAGTCTTAACAAACACTGGATCAGATTTACATATACCAAGAAGTGCACGTAAAGCAGGCTTCTGGACATTGTGAAGTTTCATAGCTAATAAACTGTTGATGATTGGTTCCAACTCAAGCTGAGTCCCATTTCCATCAACGAAGAATTTAGTACCATCATCATTTGAAGAAAGCTTTTCTAAAACTTGACAACATTTTCCAAGAACAATTGTGCACAAACGTGTAGAGAATATCATGTTTAGAATGAGAGGAAGCCCACCAGCAGAGGCAATTAGCTCTTTATTTGCACAACAGCTAGAGAGTTGAATCAGAGCAGACAGAGCCAACTCTTTTGATTCCATATTTCCTGAAGCCAACATTTCAAGCAAAGGAGGGACAATTCCTTCTTCTCCAAGTAGTTTCAAATCTGAATCAACCAATTCCATATTTACTAGAGCTCTAACCATTGAAACTCTTGAAGAAACTGGCCCTGTAAATTTTCACATTAATCAAAGCAGTGTTATTCTGCGTCCCAGTCTCAGGATAATGAGTCGATAATAAGCTACAGCAGCAAGTAAAAATAGCGAGACAGAAACTAAAATTGACGGAGCACTTTAAGCTGCAAAATCATAGATTCAGCTATCTGAAAATCAACTGAGTCATGCATCCCAAGAAGAAGAATTCAACCTTTATCATCATTACGTGTCACATGTTTCCGGAGATGCAATGCATTTGATGCAATATTATATTGCAATGTTCCCAATAATATCATAAGTAGCACCGCATTGCACACCACATGCATACGACTTGAAACAACAAAGGAACATAGAGTATAATCATTGGTAATTGAAGACAGGTCTAACTAAATAACTATATTAACTGGAGAGCCTTTAATTTTGGCCAGATATTTAAATTCATCGAATTGACTAAAATCACACTGAAAGAAGGAAAAAACTTCTAACCTTGTACAAGCCTGTCAATAAGTGGTTTATACCAGCCCAACTTTGCAGCTTGAGAAATGCTCTCCTCATCAACTTCAAAAAGTTGTTTCAATATTGTCTCTGCATAGGTAGCTGACTCTCTCACTGGCCCACCCAAAAGGGCGACAAGGCAACCAACTGCACCACATAGTGTTGAAAGTTTCCGGCAGGCAGACACATTCCAAGTAGACCTGTCCTGCAGTAACTCATGAAGCAACTCTACCGCATCCTTTGCAATGTTTGAATCGTGTGCTAAACAGGAAATAATGTCATCCAAAACCCCATATTCAATAACCTTTTCCTATAAAACATGATTCACAGTTAGAATTCCAATCTCTCAAGTCAATAAGACTGCTACTTTACATTTTATTTCTTCTCAAATAAAACCTATAAATAATGTTTCAAAATGAATTAGATGTTATGCTAAGAACAAACCAAAAAATTGGCTCCACGAGTAGGACAGCACTTCACCCCAATAAAATCTGGTTATGTCAGTATGATTTCCAGATTTTTTGCCAACTAGAGATGCCAAATGTTTATCATGAGGGCAACAATTTCCATATGCTTCACTAAATAGAGATGCCAAATGTTTATCATGAAGGCAACAATTTCCAGATGCTTCACTAAATAGAGATGCCAAATATGTGGCATGAGCTAGATAGCAGTTTTCAAGGATAAAATGGAAAAGGTTAGTTATAGAAAGAGCATTATTAACAACCAGGCTTTGTGTTTGAAAACAAAGGAAAATTATGAGGTTATTCATATTCTACCTATGATTATTTCAACAACTTTTAACATAACAGTTTCAGAATTACCACAGAAGTTTTGCAAGTGTCAAATACTAAAGTTCAAAGTTATCTACGGCAGATGATTTTTGACATGAAGGATAGTAAAAACGAAGGAAGTCCAAAGCATTGCTTGTTAGCAGAACCAGTGTGTGTGCCCCAAATTACCAGAAAAGATAGGTTACCTTATTTCTTGCATGCCCCTTCACAGTATGTTTGAGTGTAACTAAGATCTTCCCCTTGATATCTGTGTTCCTGGAGCTTCCAAGGATGGTTATGACATTATCAGTAAGTTCTGCTATACAAATCCAGTCTTTGTTTATGGAATTCTCTGTCATTAGATCTTGCATTTGGCTTAACGCTTCTTCCACAGATGCATCAGAACCTGAGAGCAACTTTTCTTTACAGGCTCTGATCCTTAGGCAATAATTTAGTTCTCTCCATTCCTCTATGGATTGTCTAAGAGGAAGATTAGACCTTAAAGTTGTATCTTTGAGAATTTCACCAGTTTCTGGGTCGGTCATCTTTCCACAGTCAAACCGATCTTCAATTGCAGCTCTCTCACATGTAGTACCAGTGCAAAGGCTAACAGGATCAATCATCACAGTCCCCTTTATCGAACAAAGGAAAGGAGTAAATGGAGCAATGTGTTCTTCCCTAGCATCATATCTCTCCATAGCTTGAAGCCTTTGAAAATACTGCTTCTTGACTTCTATAAAATCTCGGGCAGCATCAGCTCTAGAAAGCAACTCAATAACCTGCTCCAAGAAAAAAACTTCAGCTCTTTCTTTCCGTTTGGCTGCTTCCTCTTTTTCATCTCTAAAATTCTCTAGCTCTTTGCTTATTTGCGAATGTTCAATTGGTACCCCCACTGCTGTAGCTATTTCTTCCAGCATAAGGTTTGCAAACTCCTGGTCTAGTTTCTGATCTCGAATACCCTGGTGTAACTTGTCAACAATTTGGAAGTGGGAACCTGAGGCTTCAAATTCCACCATTTGCATTTCATTGTGTAGCCTATTCACTTTGCTTGACATACCTGAAAGGACATCTGCATTTGCAAGAGAAAATGCAGCCAAAGACCTCCCAATATCCCTTGTCACTTCTTGTACCTCGCTCACAATGTGTCTGCACTTTACAAGTAAGTAGAAACGGGCTCGATCTTTATACTTCTCAACCAAACTGTTTGCCCTTTTGACATCTGCTTCGAGAGTTTGAAGTGCAAGCCTAGTAGCTTGAGAATCGTTCAGTTTTTTAAGCTGCAGTTCCTTTAACACTGGTTCAATGTCAAATAGGTGCTTGGATAGCACTTTGAAACTTTCCTTTTCAATGAGAACATCCTTTGCAGCCTCAGCTGTCTTAAGGACCTGTTTTATTAGCACAGCCAAAAGAGGTCCCATGGGAATCATCTCCATTGCCTTTGAATTTCACCGTGATGAATCCTCAACACAGTGATTGACAATATGTATATCAAATCACTTGATTCACTGTGTTCTTTGCCAACACCATAACACTCCTTTTCTTCGTAGCTGATAATATCAAAGTTTTAGATATGAACAGCTTTACAATGATTTCCAGGAAGGCCGTATCCAATCAACCTGATCACTGGACCAACTTAGCCTTAACAGTTTGACCTAACAAGAAGACCAATTAAAGGAAATCAAAAGATAGTGAAAAAGCAACTACATATCTTCTAGTGTATCCAGGATCAACAATCACAATAACTTACCACGAAAGGAAAAAAAAAATGATGTGTACGTTATTATCAAGAACTTGGGTTGGGTTAAGCATGTAAAATTCACGTTATTTACTGTTTACACCTCAAAAACCAAGAAAATGAATTAATTGAAACAGAAGCCAGAAGAAAGTATTAGCTTGCTGTTTCTCAAGACATGCAGTACAAAGCTCCACCGGAGCAAACATCGATAGATACGAAGTAGACAAAGAAAACGCAAATGAAACGGCAACAAAGTGACTTTACCTCTTAGCTCTGCATGGAAGAGAAAGAGAGAGAAGGAGAAAATGTTAAAATTATTTAGAGTGTCTCTGCATTGACTTGAAGTCAATTTTTAGGGCGTGAAAATCTACTGCCTCTCTTTCTCACTTGCGTTCAGATTGTTAAGTCAATTCCTCATTTGCCAGTAAGACGTGGATATGCAGCTATCCATTACATAATAGAATTTTCCGGGAAAAATCAAGACAAAACCGTTTTTCACGTTTGCCAACAGAAGTTCTCTGAAAATTCTGAGAAAAATCAGAGTATCTGAAAAATTAAAGAGACAGACTGTTTGCAAACTTTCCGGTTTGCTTATAGGAAACACCAAAAATTAAAAATTAAAAGAACTAAAAAAAATCAACATCGATATTTGTTAACACAGTTCGATAAATCAACACCGATATTCTCGTCCAGTTTAATCACTTTCACCGAATTACAATAGATTTACTCAAGACTTTATTGAATCGACACCATTCAACTCTTGACACTATCTCTCAATCTCACTTTCCGTGAAAGATTTTCACACCCGATAATACAACCGATTCGTGTTAACCTCCGTAGAGAATTTATCTCGACAATCTATTAATTGAAGAACAATAAATAAAAGACTCAACTGTTTTAAAAATTTTAATAACAAAATCTAAACACACTTGAGATTCAAACAGAACAATTTTCCTATCGGTTTAGCTCCTCAAAAAGAAATCTGAAAGTTGTTCCCACACTACAGGTTGATTCACGCAAAACACATAACAAAGTTACAGTTGTCCAGTCACCAAACAACCCACGATAGAAGTCACATGCAACACACCAATCAATCCAACCATGAGCCACTCTACAAGGATGACTGTTCAGCGTGAGCAACCCGCACACAATCAATATAAAAATGTGAATCTCCCAATCAGAAAACACACATTGCACACCTTTAATTGTTATCAGTCAAGCAAAGAACACACCACGAAAAACACATAAACATCCAACCCACATCCAGATGTCAACGCAGCTGTATAGGACACCCACAGCTACAATAACAACTCATCAATCAACACACCAAGATATCTTGTTAAGTGACCGTTTCACCACAATAACTTAAGTTGTTGTGTGAGGCCAACTTAATTGGTTTTATATATTCAATAACACACCCCCTCAAGTGAAAGCC